>BRDA01007956.1:929-16589 GCA_036984385.1 Crenuchus spilurus | reverse complement strand
ACAAGATAATGCCAGACCACATTCTGCAGCAATCACAACATCATGGCTACATAGGAGAAGGATCCGGGTACTGAAATGGCCAGCCTGCAGTCCAATTGGCGGCACGGTGGCTTAGTGGTTAGCACGATCGCCTCTCAGCGCTGAGGTCTTGGGTTTGAGTCCACATCTGAGCGGAGTTTCCATGTTCTCCCCGTGCTTGCGTGAGTTTCCTCCGGTTTCCTCCCACAGTCCAAAAACATGGAGTTCAGGTGAATTGGCTACTCTAAAAAAATTACCATGTGTGTTACTCTGTGTGTGTATGTCTGTGTATGAATGTGTGTATGTGTGTATGCCCAGATATGATTGGCACTCTGTCCTGGGTGATCCCCCTAGTGCTCGATGCAGTCCTCCAGGTGGACGGTCGCTTCCAGTTGAGAGTACGCTGTGCGCGATTGGCTGCCGCTTCTCGCCGGTGTGTGTGATTGAGTGTGTGTAAATGGAGTGTGTTGATTGTAAAGCGTTCTTGGGTTTGAGAAAGGCGCTATGTAAGTGTCATTCATTCAGATCTTTCACCTATAGAGAACATACAACAAAGAAGGCCCAAGACGATTGAACAGTTAGAGGCCTGTATTAGACATGAATGGGAGAGCATTCCTATTTCTAAACTTGAGAAACTGGTCTCCTCTGTCCCCAGACATCTGTTGAGTGTTGTAAGAAGAAGGGGGGATGCCACACAGTGGTAAAAATGGCCTTGTCCCAACTTTTTTGGGATTTATTGACACCATGAAATTTTGAAACAACATATTTTTCCCTTAAAATGATACATTCTCTCAGTTTAAACTTTTGATCTGTGATTTGTGTTCTATTCTGAATAAAATATTAGATGTTGGCACCTCAACATCATTGCATTCAGTTTTTAATCACAATTTGTTTAGTGTCCCAACTTTTTTGGAATCCGGTTTGTAAAAAAAAAATTAATAATAATAAAAAAGATAAAAAATATCCTCCAAATTCTAGCTTAAATTTAATTGTACATTCTGATATATGAACTGTAATATTAGTTTAAATTTTATTTTAAACTCTGACTGATTAAATTCTTACTCTTATAACCATCTCATAATATTAACAATTTAACAAAGCTACATTTCTAGCAAATTGATGTATTGGATGCATTCCATACTTGTGTAGCAGGAAGCAGTCTATAAACAGTCATTCCTGGAAAATGGGATGTGTAAAGACAACACAGACTGAAGTGCTTAATTCTGAGGGGGGTGACGAGAAATTTATATTCAGCGTTAACATTTTGAACCGTTTCTCTCTCTCTCCCTCTCGCTCGTTCTTTCTCGCTCTCTCTCTCACTCGCTCTTTCTCGCTCTCTCGCTCTTTTCTTTTCTCTTCTCACTCCCTCCTCCAGCTGGCATTTGAGACGATGAGTGTTATTTCTGTGGTGACCAACTGTGCCTTGATTGGTCTGTCTCCGCATGTGAAGGCCTACTTCCCTGAGGCTGAGACACAGCTTATTCTTACTTTGGTGGCTACAGAGGTAAGATTATTCTTTTCTCTCCTCCTGTTATCCACCTTATGAGAAGGTATCTTTGAGTCAGTGACCCCATCATACCATCAGGTGGTGCCAGTGAGCTGTTTTGTGGATTTGGAAGGCTGCTAACACTGGCTGTAGGCAATGACTTGAGATGATGCAGGCAGTAGACAGTATCTTTATAGTCTATATGGTAGTATTGTGAGTACAATATTGGACAGCACTTTTGTGTGTGTTAGTACTCAAAATCCAGATCCCTCACTCCCGAACAAC
Source organism: Crenuchus spilurus (assembly GCA_036984385.1). Classification (NCBI taxonomy): domain Eukaryota; kingdom Metazoa; phylum Chordata; class Actinopteri; order Characiformes; family Crenuchidae; genus Crenuchus; species Crenuchus spilurus. The sequence continues at coordinate 14,800 of BRDA01007956.1, read as the reverse complement.
TCCAGTCCACATGTGTTAGCATCAGAATGAAAGATACTGCACATCTAACCCAGCTCTGCCTCTCACCCCAAGAGACCCACTCAAAATAACTGACCCCAGGCAAACAGAGAGATGCACACAAACACTTTTCAAGAAGAAAAATGTAGCAGCAGAAACATGAGCTTTGAATGAGTACTTTAGAGTGAATTCAGAGAGGAAAGCATTGTGCTGTTCTTTGTTTTCCACTAATTAAACTTTGCAGCAATCACTGGAGTTGCAATTAGGTCATGCTGATTGGTGCGTAGCAGCATTGTAGCATGACAGAAACAGAATTAATATGAATAATGCTCCGAGACATTGTTTTCCCCCTGCTTTTCAAAGTCTGGTTATGAGTTATTTATATGCCTGTTAAAGAGCATTGGATGTTTGACTTTTCTGCTGTAATGGACTGTCAATTCAAGACACAGCATATTTTAGCTAATAATCTGACCACATCATGTAAATTACAGCTAATGTGAAGTCCTGCTAAAGACCAACTAGCTAGTAGTTTGAATTAGGAAATGTGATCAAACTCCAACTTAAATTTAATCAGTTAATCTGCAGAACAATGTGTTTATATATTTTACTTGAAATATGTATACACACATATGTGAAGCTAATTTACAGAGTTGGTTTACATTTAAAATGTGCTCTTGCTACAGGTATACACAGACAGAACTTTAGTAATCCTGAAGGAAATTGCAGCATTACAGTAGAAAGATATAAAATTGCACATATACAAACATACACTGACCAGCCATGACTACATCCTATATTAGTCTCCACTGATCATATAGGTGCGCTTTCATTTTTCAGTTACATATTGTAGTCTGTCTGTTTCTCTGCACACTTTGTTAGCCTCAATTCACCATTTTCTTTATTGGCCAGGACCCCCACACAGCAGCTATTGGTACTGTCTCTGTCTTTGGACCAACAAGGTAGGTGTATTTAAAAGTGACAGTGAGCTAACATAGTGTTTAAGATCACTTTAAGATTCTGCTGTTTCAGATCTGCTCATTCCAGAACAACACACACTAACACACCACCACCACATCAGAGTCACTGCAGTGCTGAGAATGATCCACCATCCTTCCACCATCCAGCTGTTCTGTGGGGATCCTGATCATTGTAGAACAGGTGAAAGGAGGTTAACAGTGTATACAGAGAAACGGATGGACTACAGTCTGTAATAGTGCACCTATATGCTCAGTGGAGCTAAAATGGACAATGAATGTCAATAGTGTCAATGTTATGACTGGATATATCAGGCAGAACTAAGAATCAGAGTGAATAACATGACTGGACCCAGCAGCTAGAATTGCCTTAGTTGTACCTTTCAGGGTTGGGGTTAGAGTTTACTTAGTTCAGATTATTCATTTTCAGTTCACAGCAGGTCATCACAACAGTGTGTATCTGTGTGAGTGTGATTGTGTGCCTGAGTACATGTGTATAGTGCCTTTAGGTCTCTGCCTTAACCTTTTAAAGCCTCAGAATGTTGTTACATTGCCCCCATTCTGCCATGGCGGTGCACCCTAGATTCTGATTCAGAGAGAAAGTGTGAGTGTGCTCTAATTCAAGTAGTTCAGTGTATTAGGCTATGCACGCAGGCCATTTTTTAACATGTAAAGGTCAACCTGTTCACATCCAGCAGGTCAAATATGTGTGCAGAGTCTCACCCTAGTGTGTCTATGATTACTTGGTTCAGGAATCAAATGTTTTTCTTAGTCAGAAAGTAAAAATAAATGATTAATTTTTATGTTTATAGTCTCAATTTTCCAGTTTTTCTTTAAACAGGTTATGGTTGTAAATAAATAATCAATTTTGTGTTGTGTTTTATTCAGAAGCTAGTCCATGCTGAAAACTTCAACGCAATAGTTTCAATGTAAATGGGTGGAGCTATGCTGCTATGTACTAATTTAATGGATTAAAGTAAATACATCACAAAAATGTTGCATTCAAAACTTGTATTTGAGAGTACTGACTGGGGAATAAAAGGAACATTATGAAACTATAACTAAAACCTTTTTTGGATTGGATTACATTTACATGGGGTAATTTTTCCTTTTATAGTTTTTTTATAGCTAGAAAAGTATAGCTCCTCTGTTTTTATTTACATCCACACCCACAATGCACAATCTGCATTGTAGCTAACTGTAGCTAACTGAGAGCTCATCTGATAATTTTAATCCAATCTGGATGCAGATCTCTGTGAATTTCGAGACAGATATATAACTAGAAATAGTATAACTAGAAATATTAGATGTCTAATAAAAAATAAAGCTTTTGAAGAGTCACTCAATAATCTACTAGGTCTGCACAGACTTTGAAAAGAAACTTGGATGAGAAAAGTGATGCTTAACCCTGTGGAGTTAGCAGATCTGCCTACAAAAACAAAACAGAAATTCCACATAAACACTTGTATAACTGTGAGATTTTATCCTAGAAACAACACTAAACATATTCCGGAAACCTTAAAGGGTCTACGTTTCAAATGTTTATAGCTTGAAACTGAATATATTTTTAGATTCTTGTGAGAGGAGCTTAAATAAGCAGAGACATGTCTGTGAGAGTGACTTAGACAACTGTGCATGTTTCCCCACCAAAAGATGCAATCCGTCATGCATAACATAATGACATGGTAATTCTGGACACATCATTGGTGGAACAGAGGATATAGAATGTTTGGACAAAGACATCTCACCTGAGGTGATCCTGAGCAAAAGACTCCTCACCTCCCACTCATCTAATACATATTCAATCTAGCTACTGAATGAGTCAAACACTTTAAAAATAAAACCACATACACAATGTCTAAAAACTGTAATGACCAGTGTGTAGCCAATACCTCTGTTTATTCAGTTCTGAGCTCAAAAGTCTGGGCTAAAAATGTTTTAAAGTGTGTTTTTTTCACAATATATCACCACATCTGAAAATAGGTTTTTGGAAAGTCTAAGTTTAGAGCAGATTTAATCAAAATACAGATTTATGACACTCTTACTGTTTTACACTTTTGTTGCTGAGTTTGTGCTGAACAAAAGCCTGTGTAACACTTTGGGGAAAAATAATTTTAGATGGGTGTAATTTGTGTCAGGGCATGTCAGACTACATCAGAGTGTCTGACTTTAGGGTTAATAAAGAGGTGATTATAATCACTGCTACAGGTACAAGTCACTTTATCACTATGAGTTCCTTAAAGATGTGATGATTAAAATAACTAAATAATTGTTTATATTCAATCTAATGTAATACAATAGACACACGGCTTAAAGGTAATAAGGAAAGAAAATAATAAATCAATAAAGAATAATAAATAAATAAAAATAGTAAGATTGATCATATCACATGATACAGACATCTGGTTTTGTAAAAAATACAAGCAGAAACTTGCTCATCCTAGTGTTGTTTTAATGCTGTCTGGATGCCTGAGTTTTATCACTGTAATATCTTTTATTACAGATGTCCCCTGTTAAACAAACCCAGTCTGAATAGGACTTATGTTTCCTTAAGAATCTGCACCTTTTAAGATTGTTTGAGTCTAGATTTATTAGGAAAGGGTTTTATACCAGAGGCCAAGACAGGCAGCCTGCAGTGCTCTGTAGCTTCATAGAAAACACATCACAGTCCATCCCTTAATCCCACTCTCATCACACGTCCTCTAATCCTGCACTAATGTCACAGCCTGGGACAGGCTTCCGAAGCACTGCATTGTACACAATCTGCACACATCCTCTGATCATTAAATCATACTACATGCCAAGACACCGGGCTTATGATGTACAAATCAGAAAGGGCAGATGACAAAGCAAACCATTATGCTGTGTTTGTAATGATTCACACACTCATTGAGTAGCAGGGGCACGTCCTCTCTGTGTTATCTGCCACTCTTCCTGGCTCCAACTGTCTCTGTTCTGTCTCTTAGTCCATTAAGTGGACTGAGATGGAATAAAACACACAGATGATCAGTATTCAGAGGCTGTGGGTGTGTCTAACATTCAACTGTGTTCCTCTCATTATTGTACAATACATTAGACTGTGGCACACTTATGATATGGAATGCTGTATCATTCTGTGGTAACAGGAGTGCACATATCTGATGCTTAATTAGACTAGGAAATGATGCTGTGCATTAATCACACATTTCACCACAATTCACTTCCATTTGATTTGATAAGTTATTGTTCAAAATACACAAATATGTGACAGTTTTTTATTTACAGTAGTTAAATGTAGCCAAAATTATATCTCAAATATTTAACTTTAGAAAAAAAATAAACATAAACTTAATATGACATTATACATTAGAGATGATAAACTCTCTTTTCTGATTGGCTGGCCAGTGTCTATTAATTCTGTATGAGACACCAGTTTTAATCACTATTTTATATCAATCCTCTGGAAACGTGATAATGATAACCATTACAGATACATAAAATATTCACGGATGATTTGATGTTATTGTTACAAAACAATGTTGTTGTCAGATTACTACTTGTTACTACTCATGATATTTTTGTATACTCAAAATGCCTAAATGTGACACCCGGTGTATAAACAAGATAACAACCTTCAGGGTGCCCTGTTATACCAAATGAATGATTTTTGGCTCAGTTTCATTTGTTAAGTTCCTATAATGCAACATTGTGGCAGCTGGTATGACTTAAAACACTGATGTAGTTGAAAAAAACACCTTCAAATGTATGTATATCATTTCAGGGATGTATTTTACAGCCATTGGTCATGGTGTTATATTGTTATGATTAATAATGCAGAGCTTATTTGCATGGAAGGAACATACTGTTTTAATGTTGGAACATGAACAAAATTGAATTGGTTGTTATGCTCTCCAAGTCTCAGTCTTTAGTTTTTACTTCCACACATGAAATAGTGTGTTTGAGTCTAATAAAAGACTAAAAGTGACAAAGTTCTAGATAAAAATAAGATGAACAGTAAACTACAAGACAGTAGGTGCAAAACAGCAGAATATTAGAAATAAGCGTATACTAGCCCATCTCCAAAGATTAGTATATGATAAGTTCATTTGTGTTCATTATTACATTTTGGACCACTCCTCTTCACAAAACTGTTTCAGTTCAGCAGTATTCTTGGGATGTCTGGTGTGAATTGCTCTCTTGAGGTCATGCCACAGCATCTCAGTCGAGTTGAGGTCAGGACTCTGACTTGGTCACGACAGAAAGTATATTTTCTTCTGTTGAAGCCATTCTGTTGTTGATTTACTTCTATGTTTTGGATCGTTGTCCTGTTGCATCTCCCATCCTTCAGTTAGCGGACAGATGGTTTTAAGTTTTCCTGCAAAATGTCTTGATAAACTTGGGAATTATTTTTTCAGTTAATGACCACAATCTGTCCAGGCCCTGAGGCAAATCAGCCCCAAACCATGATGCCCTCTCCACCATATTTCCCAGTTGGGATGAGGTTTTGATGTTGGTGTGCTGTACCTATTTTTCTCCACACATAGCATTGTGTGTTCTTTCCAAACATCTCAATATTGGTTTAATCTGTCCACAGAATATTTTGCTGTGGAACATCCAGGAGCTCATTTGCAAACTTCAAGCAATGTTTTTTTTTTTTTTTTTTTTTTGCACAGTAGTGGCTTCCTCCATGGTGTCCTTTCATGAATTCCATTCTTGTTTAATTTGTCAACTAAAATGTTAGCATGAGATTTCACTTAGTCTTTAGCTGACACTCTAGGGTTCTTCTTCACCTCACTGAACATTCTGCATTGTGCTCTTGCAGTCGTCTTTGCAGGACAACCACACCTAGGGAGACTAGCAACATTGCTGAACTTTCTTCATTTGTAGAGTCTTACTGTGGACACATGAACATCAAGGCTTGTAGAGATACTTTTATAACCTTTTCCAGCTTCAGGAAAAGTCAACAAACCTGGAACGAAGGTTTTCTGAGACCTCTATTTTTCAAGGCATGGTTCACATCAGGCAATGCTTCTTGAGAACAGCAAACTCATAATTTGTGTGTGTTTTTATAGGGCAGGGCAGCTTTAACCAGCACATCCAATTTCCTCACATTCATTGGCTCCAGGTTGGCAGACTCCTGGCTCCAATTAGCTCTTGGAGAAGTCATTAGCCTAAAGCTTCACATACTTTTTCCACCCTACACTGTGAATGTTTACATGATGTGTTCATTAAACATGAACACATAATTTTTTGTGCGGTATTAGTTTAAGCAGAATGTGTTTATTGTTCTGATTTAGATGAAGATCAGAACACATTTAATAACCAATTTATTCAGAAATCCAAGTAATCACAAAGGTTTCACAAACTTTTTCATACAACTGCATGTAAATATATGTCAGTTTATCTTTTTGAATTCAATGAACACAAATGAACGTTTTCACGCTGTTTTAATGTTTTAATGTACTGTGACAGGTGAGCAGATGATATAAGACAGTACTGCATTGCACCGACCTGTAGCCGTGATAATCGTGAATGAGGTTTGCTCTGGCCTATTCTGCATCGTCATGGGCTCACAGTGGAATGTTTTGGAGACGTGTGTGTGTGTGTGTGTGTGTGTGTCATCCATGATATTTCTTGGAGCCGAAAGCGTTGCCTATTTTTGGGCCATTCGATACTCAGGTAATTACACGATGGGATGCCTCAGAGAGCAGTAACCAGGCAACAGTGTAGCCACAGCGACAGAAGAGGGCTGAGGATCTGGAGTAATTGAAAGCCTTGATGGCAGCAAGGCCAAACTTGGCCTTTAAGAGCGAATGAGAGAAAGATCGACTGACTGTTAGCCCAGCCACATTCACAAAAACACTGTTATGTAACAAAGATGATTATGAATGAGGCAGCATTTGGATTTGTCTTTTTGATTCCTTTATGCCAGCTTTCTGAGCATGAAATTTCAGGAAATTAGTGTTTTTTTTCTGCTCAACATGAAGATATTACTTGTAAGGCAGATGAGGAATGTTTAGAAGAACTCTGATGAAGTACTCTTTCAGCTGTACAATCTCAAAAGCCTCATTGATTTTTTTAAACTCATAATCTGTTCACACTTGGATTTGTCTGAGAAATGGGAAGTGTGTAAGGAGCTGTCTCGTGGGCTTGTACTGCCAGTGTTCGCTGTGTGGTTTTATAAGGGGTTATTTTAAGTAGCAAATCTGGTTTTCAGTTAATCTGATTTGGCTGAGGCTGTTTCCATGTCGGTGACTGTTCAGTTATAAACGGCAACCAGACAGTGAAGCTTAAAAGTGGACCAGAGTATGTAGGTGGTAATCAGACAGCGTGTATTTACATGTTAACACAGAGGCAGGCTTTAACATGGCTGTCCAACTGAAGCGTCAGTGCTGTTGCATGACTCCCTAAACATGTCTGACATGCAAAATCAGATCCGACTGACTGCCTCTCTCTCTCTCTCTCTCTCTCTCTCTCTCTCTCTCTCTCTCTCTCTCTCTCTCTCTCTCTGTCTCTGTCTCTCTCTCTCTCTCTCTCTGTCTCTCTCTTTCTCTTCTCTCTCTCTCCTCTCTTTCTCTCCTCTCTTTCTCTCTCTCTCTCTCTCTCTCTCTCTCTCTGTCTTTCTCATTTTGCTCATGTCCAATACAAAATGACAGCCAGACTGGAGACACTGTGACAGCTTCCTAACATGATTTTTCCCATAATTCACCAGTCACACATGAACTGCTCACCTGCATGAGCCAATCTCATTTCTGTCCTCTGTCTCTGTTGTGTTGACAGAAGGGATCAAATATTACCTTCTCTGTATATGTTCTGTCTTTAAACATACATTGATTTCTCATAACTGACCACAGTTGAGTGCTTTTGTGGTCTGCTCTCGACCATATTTAAGGAAGTTAATGTTTGTCCACTGTGAACACAGCAGTGTTTACTTAAGGATTTGGTAGCAAAGCCAGTGAAAAGGACATAATAGGAAATACTATTTACGTCATACTCAATAAATACAAAGACAGATTAAGATGTACAGTAATATGCTGAGGATAGGATAGAATAGAAAAAATGAGTGCTGTAAGTCTTATTTTTGCACAGGCAGGAAAGACATTCCTGAAATTCTAAACATGCAAGAATGAAGCGAAGCATGTCTGACAGTGTACACAAAAGTAAGCAATTATTTTTAGTTATACATCATGATTCATCCTCATAGTGACATGCAGAACACAAAAGCAAAGACTGCTTAGCTCTGAATGCTCCCCTCATACTGATGTGCTAAATCAGTCCTGATTAATTCCATTGTCTTTTAATAACATACATTTTTACCCTTCAGCGTGACTGAAATGACTCAACTTAAGTGAATATTTGAGGGGCTGTGATGGTGCTTGGCTTGTACAGTGATATTTAATATTGCTATTTCTTTGCTACAATTAGATGTGTTTCTCCTGCATTTGAGAAGGAATTTTAGCCTGCAGGATCTAAAGCTTTGCTGTGTAGTCTGTAGTCTACAGACTGAGTTAACACTGAACATGAGAGCAGTGAAGAAAGACTATTCACTCTCATAAGGCCACATCCAGAAACACACAATAATGCTGAAAAGCATATTCAAGAAAATGAAGAGGAAATAAGTTGCCACTTCAGGCTAGAATAAAAGGTAGTTTGTAAAGCTTGGGTAGATAAATTCTGTTAAGATGAACCCAATCTGATAAATTATACTTTTGTGTTTTAAAACGGCTTTATCAGTAGTGTGTTATGCAACATGGAAGGCCTCTTAAAATGAGCAAGTAATTGGCTGTTATTCCTCACAACAGTTTTTTTTTCAAACTCAACACTTTTATCAGATCAAAGCTTAAAACCTTTGGCTTATTGGCTCCAGAACTAAACCCATTTAATCAACATTTCTGTGACATTTATGACGGGCATGAAAAGAAACTATGAAATACAGCTTCACAAACATAGGTTAGCCTATTTGTTCTTAGTTTTATCTTAATAAAAAAAGAAAAAGGTGTACCCTCTGCAATAGTCCATCTGAGAATAGAGAGGGTGAGAGTGTGTGTGTGTTTTTTGGGGGTGATGAGGAAGAATAAATTACATGAGTTAATTACAAAGAGCAAAATAAATTGCCCTGCCTTAAAAAGAATTTACCTGAAACATTTTTTGTAATCTAATTATTCAAGTTACTCAAATAATTGTTTCAGCCCTAGAAGAAACCTTGAGAGGAACTGTCACGCTCCCATAGGCACTAGTGCCTGTGTTCTCCTGTGTCCCGACCTCTACAAACTCCATTTCCCATCATCCCTTGCCATCTTCCATCTCGTTCCATCCTCCATAGTTCCGCTTCACTTACCTGAACTCCATCTCCAAGAATCCCTGTTTGGACCCCTCTTGTCATGTGACCTCCTTCCCAGCTGAAGCCTGTTTACCTTCATCAACTCTCCTATAAAAAGACTGTTCGCTTCTGTTGACCCGTGGAAAAGTGTATTTTTCCAAGTGCAAACTGAGCGTTCTATCCTTTTTATATATTTCCATGTTCTGACCTTTCTTCTGTTTTTGACCTTGTCTTAGCCCTTAGTGATTTTTCCTAGTTGTGTACTGTTCTTCACCTTAGCCTTAGTTCTTAGTATCTTCCCTTAATATATATTTCTCCTTAGTCTTTACTCGTGTCTTTTCTTTCTGGATTGACTATGTTCCTCTTTGTGACCTTCGCCTGTTTTCTGACTACTCTTTTGATCTGGCCTCTTGTCTGTGTTTGTCTTGGTTGGTTTTGATCTGGGAATGTTTATTGGATTACGGCTTTGGGTCATCCCTTCATATTCAGTAAAGTTCATTTAATATAATCTGTGTTTGTCTGCTACCTCTCAGGCTCAAACGCAGCCTGACAGGAACCAGACTCACATTGAGAAACCCGTCCTCCTCTGGCCAAGTTTTGAGTATCCTGATACTACACTTGGTATTGGTATCAAAGTAAAATATCTGGTATCATGACAACCCTACCTGAGATTGCATTAAATATCCTAAAACACTGTTGTTAAATACACTTAACACTTTGAACTTGATCTCCTCTTTAGGATTACAGCATTACCATCATGCTATAATTTGTAAACTTCCATTATGATGATAATGTACATGCTCAGAATGTGTACAAAGTTCCTGATTGGGATTGTAGTCAAGAACAGGTGTTTACTTGGCTATTATTCTACTACAGGGGTGGCCAACCCTGGTCCTGGAGAGCCGCATTCCTGCCCAGTTTGGTGATCTCCCTGATCAAACACACCTGATTCAACTCAGCAGGCAATTAGCGGGTTTAATTGTAGTGTCAGAGCAGTGACATCACCAAACTGTGCAGGAATGCGGCTCTCCAGGACCAGGGTTGGCCACCCCTGTTCTACTATTTAATGGATTATTTGCTTGATTTGATTAGAAATTGTATTCAGAAAGTTCTCAGTTGGACTAGTCTATTTTACATGAAGTGTATAAATGAACACATTTTACTTCAATTGAACTGTTGGTTAGATTATTCACAGATTGTCAGGCTGCATGTGAACTAAGTTGGTGATGTCAATAGAAAAAATGCCAATAATTTGACTTTAAAAATGTCAGTTTTCCACACGTATCAAAAGAGTCTTAACAGTGGCTGGGTCTGAATAGTAAAATGTAATTACTTTTCTATCTGCTTTCCTTTGGTAGCAAAGTAAATGTAAACTAGTAAATGTATGTGCAGCTGAAAGCATTGAGTTAATGTTTCTAACGTTAGCCAGTGCTGGTTTAAATATAAGCCAGTAGAGTACACACTACAGCAGGAGTTTTGTTGTTCGTGCCTCTCAAACAATATGCAAAGGGGAAACTATTTCAGCATGTAATGTCGTGCTGCTCAGATGTGAATATTTTTTTTAGTTTACATACTCGCTGTAGGCTGAAGGAGTGCCCTGAAGTGCTGCTGTGGTTAATGCATCTGTTTAATAAATTTCTCTTCTCCTGTACTTTTAAACAATTTCAGCCAGCTGAAAATGAAGCTAATAATTGGATATAGACCAACCTGCTTCAAAAATGTGATACATGAGTTTTTATATACTCTTTCCCTGTCAAGACACACCATGGACACCATTCATTTGCTGCACAGATTTCAGACTATCTAAAGATTTCTTCCTTTAGATTTAGCTAATGTAATCTGTCATTATTATGTAATGTCCTGAAAGACTTAATAGCAGATACATTTAGCTAAACAGCCTGTTTTTCCAACATATTTTAATAGCATTTACATCATTATAAGGAAAACTCTTTCCACCTGGGGCTCATTTTCAGGTATAATGTAGGTTTAGGCTTCTGTCAGATATGTAGAAAGAATGTTATTGAGGCCTAAAGCTAAAGCTTAGAGCTCACCTCAGGATAGATGATAGATTTTTTTTGTAATCGTGTTAGTGCTATTTGAGTACCACATTATCACGCGATTGAGTTAAGAATCTACGACATAATGCAAAACAGCCTGGTCCCGAAGCAACTAGCAGAAGAAACCTTTTGGCCAAGAATATGCATATAGCACATTTAGATAAACTGTCAGAAATTAGCAGAGAAAACCTTATTTATATTCAGGGCAAAACTGGTAAACATGTATAATTGATTATCTGTAATCTTGGCTCTGGGAGTTGCTGAATCTTTGCAGTTTCAGTTTGGATCACTTTGCTTTTCAGCAAAGGCTCATTAGGCAGTACCTTGTCTAGGCACAAATCTGATTTGAGCATTAGAGCCTGCTGTCTAAACACAGGGCAGCAGTCTCCAGATAAGCTTCATCTCAGATACAGATTGACTCTTTCTTGTGTGTTTTGCTGTGCTGATTACTCTGAACTCTGTGCCCTTCTTGCTTCTCGCTATAAATTGTGTGCCACTCAGCTCCACTCTGTTCTCTGCATCTCTTTAAGAGCAATTTTGAATTCACGGCAATAATAGCACTGCATTAGCCTTCTCCAAAGCCCATCTGAAAGTTGTCTGTGAGAGATTTTAATAATTCCTGTTGTTTGACAAGCACAAGCAGTGATGTATGTTTTTTTTAAATAAAATATACTGTATGCACACTACCATTCAAACATTTGGGGTCACCCAAAAGTTTCATTGACATTACATCATTTGATTCCAGATGAAACATCTTTTTAATTTCCTGTTTGGACACTATGATAGCATCCACAAATGTTGCAGCTTCAGATACTCAATCTTCTATGGTAGAAGGGTGAAGTAGGACTGTGTCACTACTTTGTAGCTCAGTTTTGGTGTCGCCCACAAGTTGATGGCAAGCTTTTAGCTTGGTTTTTAAATCATCATGAGGTGTAGGAATCCTAACCATTTTGAGACTCTGTAGAAGCTTTCAGTTAGAAAGACAGTGGATTAATTTCTGATCTTCTCAGCAAACTCCAGTCATTGTATGGATTAATGAACTTCCTCCAGCTGCACACCCAATTTAATATAGTGAAGTATTGATTAGCTGAAGCAGCGACTGAAGAGCAACTGTAAATTCTGGAATTCCTTCAGGAGAGCTCAGGAAATGGTAAAGCTGACTCACAGCAAAATGAAATCAAAATGAATTGTCATTTTATTTAAATGTGATTTCAATAAATCAATGTTTACTTCCCAGATAAACAGTTTATACATTATGTTCTCAGATGACAGTACTTTATGTAACGGTACACAATATGTGATAAAATTTTGTGAAACAACAGTACAGTTTTAATTTTAGTTAATCAGTAATGTTTATTGACCGGTTCATTTATGTTGGATTATATCATGTGGCAGAATTTAGTCTAGTCAGAACCTTATTGAGCTTTTATTTGTTCTTTAATTACTCTGTAGTGGAGTTTAATTTTGCTTTAAAATAATTACTGATTTTGTGCAGAAAGGAACATCTCTCTCATTCCTACACAAGACGAATGGAAACAGTATTTGCACACTGCAGTATTCTGTTGATTTCTTAAATATTCAGTGCCTGATTCAAATATTTTAGTGTATGAGATAATAATAATAATAATAATAATAATAATAATAATAATAATAATAATAATAAATGAAGTGTGATTTTGGGCTGAAGAGGTTCCACATTTGTCCTAGTAAATCTTTTTTTTTTTGTTTTTAAAATTTTTTTTTACCTGATTTTCTCCCCAATGTGTTTGGTAGACAATTGACCTGCCCATTTGTTGACTCTCCCTATTACTTGTAATGTCATAGACTGAAAGAGGGCGCAGACTCACACAGGCCTCATTTGATGCATGTGAAGTCAAGCTCCGCCTCTTTTCCAACTGCTGCTGATACATCGTCACCAGGCAACCAACACGCTCGGAGGAAAGCGCAGGAAAGCACATGGATTGCCTTGCAGACGCCTAAGCCAGCTGAAACTACTTAGTGCTGGGGAAGACACTACCAATATTTTGTCTTCACAGTCACAGACTGTGATCACTGGACTTGCTGATGGTAAGCAGTATGATCGGGATTCAAACTCGCAATCCTCAAATCATAGTAACAGCGCCTTAGTAAATCTTAATGAAACTGAGACATTATTGGGTGGTGCTAGTCCAGTGATCAGAGACTGTGACTGTGCAGACAGAAGGTTTTGTATTAGCTGATAAGATTGTGCTGCTGCCTTTGTGACTGTTTGTCTAAAATTGTTGGTGCATGGCTGACCCTGTGCCCCCTCCTTCTGTCCACTACTGCTGAAATGCAAAATTCGTGTAGTGCAGTGTGATTAGGCCATACACTGCCACAGAGTGCATAAACAAAAGGTAACACAAAAATAAAATTAAGAATATACAGTGAGGAAAATAAGTATTTGAACACCCTGCAAATTTGCAAGTTCTCCCACTTATACTTGTAAAGTCTAGGGAGGTACTAAAGATTCACCCTCTTGAACGTTTAAACGTCCCACAAGTTTATGAATAAAAGGAGTGACAT
>BRDA01007955.1:3825-31934 GCA_036984385.1 Crenuchus spilurus | reverse complement strand
AGAAAATAGAAGTATCGGTTTGAGACTCGGTATCAGGAGACACAAAAAAATTAATGACTCGGATCGGATCGGGAACAGAAAAAACGTGATCGGGATATCCCTAGTATTTACCCCAGAATTAGGTGAAATTAAACCCTAGTGCTGATCTATTGAGGCTGCAGAGTTTAGTTTCATCCCCCAAAGTGACCTCCTAATCAGATAGGAGGTTACAAACTTTAGTTTTGAGCTTTGTTGGTGAGTAGATTTTCAGGAGTAGGGTTGAGTAGTTCTGCCTTTAGCAGGAACCTATGGTAAGTAATGCAGAACTCAGGTGCGCATTACTATGCTAAGTAATGCCCCGGGTATTTTTCTCAGGATTGGAAGCTTTGGTTTTTCTGCTTTTATGATGTTCAGCTGTGCAGTTTCAGTTTTTATTGTCTTTCTTGTTTGTATGGGCCAGCTTGACACATTTTTAGATGTGATGCCAGGCTGCTTCTACTCTAAGCAGATCGTAAGCATATCCGATTAATATGCATTGGCAGAAAGCTTTGTCTTTAGAAACACCTTCCACAGACTGCAGTAAGCCTGTACTTTCTGATCAGGTGTAGTATGTTACATGGTGTTCACAGAGTCAATCATTTATGGCAGGGGTGCCCAAACCGGAGATCTACCATCCTGGAGAATTCAAAACACTTGGCTGTAGTATTCATATGAAGGTCTTCATTGCCTGGAACAGGTGTGTTGGATTAAGGTTGGAGATAAACTGTGTAATGGGGTGAATGGTCCAGGACCAGGATTGAACACTGTATTATGTACATGAGTTTCTGTGTTATATCAATGATTTCAGTGTCGTTGATGAACTGTGACCGGTGCTGTCACAATTATTACATTTTTGCTAAGAGTATAGATACACCACATGTAGAGTTGGGCGATATGGCCAAAAATGTTATCACGATAAATGTTTCTATATCAGGGGTGTCCAAACTCTGCAGGAATCCGGCCCTCCAGGACTGGATTTGGACACCCCTGTTCTATATTGATCAATCTCGATAATTATCACGATATTAAATTTTCTAACATTGTCATAGTTTTAAACAACATCTCTCTAAAAACATCAAACTAAATACATGAAATGTTACTAGGGCTGCGAATCTTTGGGAATCGAGCAAATCGATCCAGAATCGATTCTTAGGGTCACAAATAGATTTTTTTCCGATTCTTTCAAATACGAATGAAATACTTTACCGTTGCAATCTCTGCAAATCGCATGAGTCACGTCAAGCCCTTTCTTACCCGGGCCGACGGTAAAATCCAAAGTGTTTCCCAATGGTTGCTTCCAAAGACCGTGGCTTGGCTTGCATGCCTGTACATAGCCGACGCTGCTTCCTTGTTTTTCCTAGCACTACGGTGGCTGAGAAGGCACATCCACAAAAATTCTTTATTTTGAAAACGAGAATCGATTCTGAATCGTTAAATGTTAGAAACACGATTTGAGCTCGAAGTGATTTTTTCCTGCACCCCTAAATGTTACTATTTAAAATATTAACGCTGGACAAGAAAGACGTTTACAGTTGTCACTTTATTGTTGAAACTTACAGTGATTGCTGTCGGCCGCAGCCACTCCAGAATAACAACAAGCTAGAGAGCCAAGCTAACAGGCTAATGCTAGCACTCGGGCTGACACACACACACACACACACACACACACACACACACACACACAGAGAACCCCCCTCCTTCTCCTTCTCACACAAACAGACGAGCACACAGCGACCTCACACTCTCTCGCCTGGTCCCACTACGCTCTCAGCCAATCACAGCTTGTCTTAAACACAACAGTGCATTTTGGCGGCGCTGGTGAGGAGGAGCTAACAAGCAGCAGTATTAGACTTCTGAGCTCTTTGTCAAGCTGCTTAGACGTGAAATGTAAACAAACGTTAATGCTTATCTAATTCTGTTGTCTCGGCTTATCATCGTCATCGAGGGAAAACTTATTGTGAAAAAAATCAGTATCGTTTTATCGCCCAGCACTAACCACATGTCCAAATGTTTGGACACACCTTCTAATGATTGCATTCATCTACTTTAATTAGATGAAACTATCTGGCAGTGTGTTTGCACATAACAGAATTTGATTTCCTTATTTAATGCCAGGTGTAAGTTAGTCATGTCTAAATCCCCCCAGCATTGAACTGTGGACCAGTGGATCTGTGTTTTTGTGCAATGATGTTGCTTCATTCAAAGCTTTTGGGATGAGCTGCGGAGGGTGACGCCAACACTGTTGTTGCTGAATGCAATCAGATCCTCACAGCAATGCTCCACAAATTAAGTACAAAGCCTTCCCTGGACAGTCGAGACAGTCACTCCAACAAAAGCAGAGTAAACTCTTTTTAATATCCTTGATTTCAGAAGAAACAATGAATGAGCAGATGTCCAAATACCTTTGTCCACTTAAGTGTAATTGTTATATAAATACATTCAAGTACATCCCCACAGCAGCTACATTCATTTAAGTGGTCAGATGAAATAATTGTGATTTATCTTGTGATCAAGCAAGTACGCAGTTACCGTGACAGGCCTAGCATCCAGTCTAATGTGAATAAGATGCTGTCTGATGTTGCCAGAGTGGCTGTTTTTGTGAATTCCAGCTGTTGTATTCTAGCCTAAGTGGAGTTTCAGGGTGTGCTGGAACATCTGGACGGTTGTGTTTTGCACTCAACAAAGCAAATCACTTGAGCTCCCAGCAGCTTAACCTAAACATTCCTCAGCTTTCTTTATGATGAAGAAGGCTTGTTTTATATACGTGCTGTATGTCTGCATCAAACAACTGAAATTCCCTTTATGAACACACAGAAAGCCTTTTTAAGTGCAGATGAAGATGAACAGCATTGCCTGTTATATGACACGTGCTACATTTAGAGCATGTAGGTTTCTGCAGGTATAGACAGCTGTTCTCACAGAGATATCCTACCGTGTTAGATGTGAGAAACCTGTCGGTTTCAGGAAATGACACGAGCAGACAGTTGTTAAAATGTGGCAAAACACCCAGCAGTAATGGAGGGAAGCTGAGTTTGCTGTGAAATCTGGAGCCAACATAACTGCAAACACATAAATAAAAGGCAAAGATTTTCCATTAAGGGCTAAACTTCATAACAACACGCTATATGTCACTGTTGATGCAATATGCTTTTAGTGCATTAAACCTGCAGAAATGAACTGGAGCTATGTTCTTGATGTTGACCCAGTAGCTCAGTTAGATCATACTCAGGTTTGATTGGTGCACAATTAGTGAAAATAGAGGAATTTGACCTCAGCATTTGCAGTGGCAACCCCTATCCACAGTGCCCAAGGTGCATATGGGTTTAGGTTAGAGCTGGGCGATATGGCCAAAAATTTTATCACGATACTTTTTTCTATATTGATCAATCTCGATAATTATCACGATATTAAATTAAAACACTGTCATAGTTTTAAACATCTTTCTAAAAACATGAGACTAAATACATGAAATGTTACTATTTACAATATTAAAATGTTTATTGACAGAACATAATATTGTAGCATCCGGCTGGACGTGTTGAAAGGATGGACGAGGAAGATGTTTACAGTCGTCTCTTTATTGCTGTCGGCCGCAGCCACTCCAAAATAACAACAGGCTAGAGAGCCAAGCTAACAGGCTAATGCTAGCACTCGAGCTGACACACACAGCAAGCCTCTCTTCTTCTCCTTCTCACACAAACAGACGAGCACACAGCGACCTCGCGCCCTCTAGCCCGGCCCCACTACGCTCTCCTCCAATCACACGCTTGTCTTAGGGTGCTTTCACACCTACATTGTTTGGTCCGGACTTTCGGACTTTTCCGTTTGGTCCAAACAAAAGTAACAGTTGTGAAAGCGGCCACAAACCATGGTCCGGACCAAAGGAGCTAAATTTGGTCTGACCAAAAGAGGTGGTCTTGGTGCGGACCTACTGAACCATGGTCCAGTTCGTGTGCAGTGTGAAAAAGCTATTCTAGAAGGTTTGGACGTTCGGACCAAATACAGGAAGTTGATGTAGGCATTAGCATTCAACAACAGAAGAAAAATAAGCAGAACAGCAGTAAAAATGAGCCGTGGTAGCACATGGAGTGAGGAGGAGACGACATTTAAATGATAATTTTGGTCTGATGAAGATGTGAAAAGTCAGCTTGAAAAACACAAAAATGCTGAAATGTGCAGCTTATTTTCTGAGAGGATGAGAGAGACAGAAGATGATGGAACAACCTAAATTAAATTAAATGTTGAGTGTATGTAGACGCACCGCACGCAAGTGATGACGACAGCGCGTGGGCGTGTCATAATAAAAGTCTTTGGTGCGCTCGTAAAATGCAGTGTGAAAACAAACCTAACCAGACCAAATATATACAAAGTAACAAACACACGAACCTTGGTTCGGGCCATGATCCGGACTTTCAGGTGTGAAGGCACCCTTAAACACAACAGTGCATTTAGGCGGCGCTGGTGAGGAGGAGCTAACAAGCAGCAGTGTTAGACGTCTGAACTCACTGTCGAGCTGCTTAGACGTGAGATGGAAACGAATGTTATTGCTTATGGAATTCTATTGTCCCGGCTTATCATTGTCATCGAAGGAAAATTTTTCACTTCAGTCATGACCTGCCCGGGGGATCAAACCCACAACCTTCTGGCCACAAGACCGGATGCCTAACCACCAGGCCAAGCCCTTGTGATGGAGGTTCCTGCTCAATGTTCTACTGCTCTGTTCTCAAAACATGGCACACAAA
Organism: Crenuchus spilurus; assembly: GCA_036984385.1. Classification (NCBI taxonomy): domain Eukaryota; kingdom Metazoa; phylum Chordata; class Actinopteri; order Characiformes; family Crenuchidae; genus Crenuchus; species Crenuchus spilurus. The sequence continues at coordinate 27,174 of BRDA01007955.1, read as the reverse complement.
GCAGGGGTCCTCCATCCTGGGCTTGTAAAATTGAGCTCCAATCCTAATTAAACACACCATATTCATGTAATAAAGGCTTTCAGGTTTAAAGACAGGCATGTTGGATCAGAGCTCTCCAGGGTGGCACAACTCGGCTGTAGAGTATTTCTGATGTAAAGGATATATCTGAGGTTTTATTGATCTAAATCTTGTTCTTTTCCTGTCGGTGCCATGTTGTAGACACGCCAGGTCCACTCAGATGTCAGGATTAATTTGACCCGTAACGTCTCCATCAACAGAACCGACCATTCCCTTAAATATCTCCTCTGAAAGACATCAGATTTGACCTTATGTTCACGTTGATATTCTTTTGAAATGCATTTCTTTCGGTTCAGACAGAGTGATTGGGTAGGACAGTCTTCAGATTTTCAGATAAGATATAATCACAGTGTATCTAGCATTTTAAAGTTTGTTTATTGAGTATTAACCATGGCATATAAGTCGACTGTTTCTATGCAAGTTCATACCCTTAGCAGATATAAATAAATAAACGCATATGCTAAATTATTTAAAATCTGCATTGAAACATCTAAAACTAAACAACTAAGCAGTTAAGCAGCTATTAATGTCGTTTCTAACTATGAAAAGACTAAATAACTAAAAGCAGTTTTACAATAGTGTATATTTTACTAAGCACACAGTAAAACTGACATCTACTTCCTTAACAGACGAGTTCTGTCCGTTCCTCTCGACTCCACACAGACCCTATGCATCTCATTAATGATTCATACAAATGAGCATTTGGCTGAGGAATGAGGAAAGGCAGAAGAAATCAGTCCACACATCGTGTGTGTGTGTTTCTGCTTTTTGAGCTAATAAGATATGGTGAGTCTTGCGTTTCTGAGGTGGATGGATAGATGGTAAATCAATGGATGAGTAGATAGACGGATTGAGGGGTGGATAAATGAATGGGTGAATAAAAGGATGAATGGACAGATAAAGAGAGGTGGACAAATGGATAAATATATTTGTGGATTGATGGATGATGGATAGAGATATTATAGATAGAGAGAATTAGATGGATGGATAAATAGATGGATAACAGGATGAATGGATAGAGATGGAGAAATTAGTAAATGGATGGATGGATGGATGGATGAGCGGATGTATGGAAGGGTAGATGGATGGTTAGATAGAGGGAGATGGAGGCATGGATAGATCGATTTGTGGATTCATGGATGCATGAGTGAATGGATGATGGACGGATGGGTGAATAGATGGAAGGATGTTTGGAAGGATAGATAAAGAGATGGAGAAATGGATAGATCGATTTGGATTCATGGTTGGATGAGTGGATAAATACACAGGTGATAGATGTATAGATAAAGAGATGGATGGATGGAGAGCGATAGATGAATGATTAAATTGATTTGTGGATTCATGGACGGATGAGTGGATGAACAGATGGATGATAGATATAGATAAAGAGATAGATGGATAAATGAATGGGTGAATAAAAGGATGAATGGACAGATAAAGAGAGGTGGACAAATGGATAAATATATTTGTGGATTGATGGATAATGGATAGAGATATTATACATAGAGAGAATAAGATGGATGGATAAATAGATGGATAACAGGATGAATGGATAGAGATGGAGAAATTAGTAAATGGATGGATGGATGGTTAGATAGAGGGAGATGGAGGAATGGATAGATTTGTGGATTTATGGATGCATGAGTGAATGGATGATGGACGGATTGGTGAATAGATGGATGATAGATATAGATAAAGAGATGGATGCATGGCTAAATAGAGATGGATGGATGGAGAGCGATAGATGAATGGTTAAATTGATTTGTGGATTCATGGATGGATGAATGGATGAATAGATGGATGAATAGATATATAGATAAAGAGATGGATGGATGGATGAGCGGATGGATGGAAGGGTAGATGGATGGTTAGATAGAGGGAGATGAAGGAATGGATAGATCGATTTGTGGATTCATGGATGCATGAGTGAATGGATGGTGGACGGATGGGTGAATAGATGGATGATAGATATAGATAAAGAGATGGATGGATGGATTGATGGACGGATGGGTGAATAGATGGATGATAGATATAGATAAAGAGATGGATGGATGGATGGATTGATGGACGGATGGGTGAATAGATGGATGATAGATATTGATAAAGAGATGGATAGATGGATGGATTGATGGACGGATGGGTGAATAGATGGATGATAGATATAGATAAAGAGATGGATGGATGGATGGATGGATGGATGGACGGATGGGTGAATAGATGGATGATAGATATAGATAAAGAGATGGATGGATGGATGGATGGATGGTTAGATAGAGGGAAATGGAGGAATGGATAGATTTGTGGATTCATGGATGCATGAGTGAATGGATACTGGACAGATGGGTGAATAGATGGATGATAGATGTAGATAAAGAGATGGATGGATGGATGGATGGATGGATAGATTTATGGGTTAATATGTGTAGTTTGATTTAGTTTGTAGTTGAGTCTGATCCGGTGAAACCTGCTTTAACAGGAACTCTGTCTTCAGTCCAGTTGATGATTAAATGTCCTGCAGTCTACAGTCCTGCGTCAGCGTGCAGGTTCACCTCAGTGTTTATAAATAATTTGCATCGTGTGTGTGTGTGTGTGTGTGTGTGTGTGTGTTTTTGGATGCTCAAAATGGCAGCTCGGAGTGAAGCAGCCAACAGGATTAAACTCATTAATGTCTGTCAAACAGCAACACGAGAGCGGATTAAGAAGTGTTGGGTGAAAGAGAAGATGTAAAGGTGTAAAGGCTTTAGATGCTGATGTATATGGCTGATGTGTGTTTAGATGTAAGTTGAGTCACAGAAGAGTGCCGTGTCTGCTGTATAAAGCCCAGTGAAGTGTTAGACGTGCCCGGGGCAGTCCCGGATCATTTCACCTTGTGTTTGCACAGTAATATATGTATGCAAGTCCGAATGTGGAGTAGCTGGTTTTCTGAAAAAGGAAACGCTGGCGTTTTTCTCTGAGACACAGCGAGCCAAATCACAGGGCTCTGGAAACTGTGCAATAAAGCAAAATTACATTTTCGAGCTCGCCCAATCTCGCAAGAGATTGTGATTAAAACAAATGAGGCTCATAAATTTCGCTCTGCGGAGCATGTTGTGTTTAATGAAATTTCAGAGGGCTCTCTCTGCATGGCGTGATGCAAACGGAGAGGGAGGAGGAAGGAGAGAGCAAGTCACAGAGAGAGAAAAGGGTGAGATGAGAGAGAGAGAAGAGAGGAAAAAGGGGAAAGAGAGGAAGTATGGAAAGGAGGTGGTGAAAAACAGAAGAGAAGGGGAGGGAGTGACTGAGCAGGAAAGGAGATGAGGAGTGCGAGGGGAAGGATATTATCAAACACATCTCGCTGGGAGTAAACAGAGACGCTGTGCATATTAATAAATCGCCACATCTGCTCGCGCCCGATAGACACGTCTCAGCAACTGCACACGCCCGTCACACGGCTGCCACGGCAACTGCACGCATCCCATAATTGCCTGCCCTGTGCCTTTGTGTGAGAGCAACAAATTCATAATCATCTTCCGAGAGACACTAGAGACGGCATTGCGGCCTCGGGCCGGAGGGTGGAGGGAGTGTGCAGTGTTTTGATTAGTGAATCAATTAACATTTCTCTTTAGCCGGATTTTAATTGGTTGTGCTGCTTCACATTAAACAGAGTCGGTAAGCAGGTATAGCGACGTCAGAAGGCCAGAAACACGGAACTGACTGCATTTTAGGTTCCCGGTAGTCACTGAATAATTCATCCTAGTGAATAATTCACAATAGTAACTAAATAATTCATAATAGATAGCCTGCTGAATAATTCATCTTGGTGAATAATTAATAATAGTTAATGAATAATTCATCATAGTTAATAATTCATAGTAGCCTAGTTTCTGAATAACGAGTCTTAAGATCCAAAAGTGCATAATGAGCCTTCAGGGTTTCAAGTGTTCCTTCTGAGGAGAGGAAGAAACGGAGAGGAGACAAACCTGAGATAAGCCTCCGAAGCAGGAAGGGAAAGTCAAGGCTCTTCAGTCACAAGGAAGAGCCCCAGCAAGATCTACTTAAACCTGTAAGGCTTTCATTGAAGGAATGAGTAAGGGTTGTGCTTTATTAGGGAAGCTGGGGTGGTGCTGAGGAAGATTTGAAACAGATGGAGTTCGACTTTGTAAGATTGGTCAAATCTGATTTTTGCTTTTTCTAGCTGTTTCTGCATAACTTCTCAACAGTTCCAGCTTCAAGTTTTAAAGGACATTTACTTTTTCACTTATCCCTAAACATCAGTTTGCATTCTTCTAGTAGTAGTAAAGTTCTTCCTTTACCATGATGGAGCTCTGCGCACTCACTATTGCTTTTCCACCGTTTTTGTTTTGGAAAGAAATATGGGTCAATTGAAAAATATCCCTGTGTGTGTGCAGTGTCACATTTTCAACATACTTTTATACAGTCATGGCCGAAAGTGTTGGCACCCCTGAATTCTTTCCAGAAAATGAAGTATTTCTCCCAGAAAATTATTGCAATTACCATGTTTTGTTAAACACACGTTTATTTCCTTTGTGTGTATTGGAACAACACAAAAAACAGAGGAACAAAAGGCAAATTTGACATAATTTTACACAAAACTCAACTTAATATTTGGTTGCACACCCTTTGGGGAAAAATAACTGAAATCAATCGCTTCCTATAACCATCAGGAAGCTTCTTCCACCTCTCAACTGGAATTTTGGACCACTCTTCTTTTGCAAATTGCTCCAAGTCTCTCATATTTGAAGGGTGCCTTCTCCCAACAGCAATTTTAAGATCTCTCCACAGGTGTTCAATGGGATTTAGATCCGGACTCATTGCTGGCCACTTTAGAACTCTCCAGTGCTTTGTTTTCATCCATTTCTGGGTGCTTTTTGAAGTATGTTTGGGGTCATTGTCCTGCTGGAAGACCCATGACCTAGGGCGCAAACCCAGCTGTGTGTCACTGGGCCCTAACATTGCGACCCAAAATCCTTTGGTAATCTTCAGATTTCATGAAGCCTTGCACACAGTCAAGGCACCCAATTTCAGAGGCAGCAAAACAACCCCAAAACATCTTTGAACCTCCACCATATTTGACTGTAGGTACTGTGCTCTTTCCTTTGTAGGCCTCATTCCGTTTTCGGTAAACAGTAGAATGATGTGCTTTACCAAAAAGCTCTATCTTGGTCTCATCTGTCCACAAGATGTTTTCCCAGAAGGATTTTGGCTTACTTACATACATTTTGGCAAACTGCAGTCTAGCTTTTTTATGTCTCTGTGTCAGCAGTGGGGTCCTCCTGGGTCTCCTGCCATAGCGTTTCATTTCATTCAAATGTCTACGGATAGTTTGAGCTGACACTGATGCACCCTGCGCCTGCAGGACAGCTTGAATTTCTTTGGAACTTGATTGGAGCTGCTTATCCACCATCCGGACTATCCTGCTTTGCAACCTTTTAGCAATTTTTCTCCTCCGTCCACATCCAGGGCGATTAGCTACAGTGCCATGGGTTGTAAACTTCTTGATTATGTTGCGCACCGTGGACAAAGGAACATCAAGATCTCTGGAGATGGACTTGTAACCTTGAGATTGTTGATATTTTTCCACAATTTTGGTTCTCAAGTCCTCAGACATTTCTCTTCTCCTCTTTCTGTTCTCCATGCTTAGTGTGGCACACACAGACACACAATGGAAAGATTGAGCCAACTTCTCTCCTTTTTATCTGGTTTCAGGTGTGATTTTTAAATTGCCCACACCTGTTACTTATCACAGGTGAGTTTGAATGAGCATCACATGCTTGAAACAAAGTTATTTACCCTCAATTTTGAAAAGGTGCCAATAATTTTGTCCGGCCCATTTTTGGAGTTTTGTGTGAAATTATGTCAAATTTGCCTTTTTTTTCCTCTGTTTTTTGTGTTGTTCCAGTACACACAAAGGAAATAAACATGTGTATAACAAAACCTGTAATTGCAATAATTTTCTGGCAGAAATACTTCATTTTCTAGAAAAAATTCAGGGATGCCAACACTTTCGGCCATGACTGTATCCTGTAGTGTGAACCAGGCTTAAGACATTCAAAGTCCTTGATCGTTGTTAGTCTTGAAGGCGCCCACACTACACTGTCTGCCTGAACTGAAACACCACACACTTTGAGTAACATACCCGACTAGTGACTTCAAGCCTCAAAACTTGAGCAAATGGGAGTCCCTTGTGAACTAGATGTAAACAAACATGGAAGCGAAATCATTGCAGTTGTAGTTCTGAGAGCTTTCTGCTCAGAAAAAGCCCTGAAAAAGAAAGCAGTATGGATGACACCATAACAGCACACATTTTAAAGATGCACATGTTGTTGCAACATCTCCACAAGTCCACCTTGCTTGTGATTTAACCACCATGCAACTTCTCCCATACAGACTGACAAGTACAACTCTACTCTCATTGGTTGATGGTCTTTCAGGCATGACATTCACATCACTTTTTTGCACAGAGAAGCAGCATCCACCCCAAACTACAGGATACTGAGTCGTAAATGTTGAACACCGCCGATTGCACTTGGAGAAGTTTGGATAGGTAAACATTGGATTATTGACATCTCTCACTAAGGGGTCATCTGTTATCACACTGAAATCAGGAGACCTGTTACGATTGTCGGGAGGAGCAAATCGGCCTGATTATCCTGTAGTGTGAACCAGGCTTTAGTCTCAAATTGAGGTGCTTAGCTGTCCTGATCTCTTTAAGACGCTGAACTGTATACACTTCTGATAGGTCGCCTATATAGGCAAACAATTCTAGGCTGTAGGCCATCTGTTGTCATGCATAATTTATCAGCGGCCCTCAACCCCCTTTTCTCGTCATTGTTCGGTGTCTGACCGTAGGGCCACCACTGAGCAGATGTTCTTTTACTGGTAGATGTTTTTTTGGTATAATAACTAGCGTCACTGCTTCTTGAACAGTAATGTCTGACCTTCTGAGTGTCTTAACTTTGGAGGGGTGCTGCATTTTATGGATTCAGTGTGAGCTGGAAGAAGTGCTGGGGGCATTTACACAAGACAAGCACATCACTTGGGTTTAAACAGAGAAGCTCCTCCACAGCCAGACTATAACAGGATGGAGATAGCATGTAATCACTTAACCAACTATAATTCAGGCTCTGAGTGTTCTGCTCTTAAAGTAGATTATATGCTTGGCTATCTGAATATTTGTTTACGCAAATGAAAAATGTGGTGGTGCCACATGTGGCAACCCTAGAGAAGGTTTTAGGCTTTCTAGCTTTAGTTATATTTACAGTTAGGTTTGGTATGATCTAGACACAGGCCATGTAGGCAGATTCTTTAACTTCTAATCTGGGGCAAGAAGCTTTCCTTTATATAGTAAAAAGAAAATCTCTTAGGAAACTTAGCCTGTAGTGCTGTACAGTGGTAACCGTACTTACGAGTTTAATCCGTGCAGGAGCTGAGCTCGTTAGCTGGTTTGCTCGTTAGCTGGATGCATTTTCCCCATAAGAATACATGTAAAACTGATTAATCCGTGTCAGCCGGCCAATATACAGTATACTTTAATATGTAAATAATGTGTTTATATGGGTTTTTAAAACATAAACGAGATGACGACGGTGCTCGTGTAGGCTGGCGGCTAAGGAGGACAGGAGGACAGGCGTACGTGTATGACATGGTTACACTTATCATATGAAAAGTAAAAGTAAAATGTATCTAACTTTCTTGTTCACTACCTTTTGCTACCTTAGCGTCGCTTTCACTAGCACTTTCACTTTCACTGGTCAGCGGTCAAAGGTAATGACTGACCTCTTCTTCTACACTAGCATCTAGGGGATGCTACGACCGCCGCGCCCCTAGTGGTTGGCATACTTGAACTAGGCTACTCGTTACTTGGAATTTTACTCGTTACCTGGAACAAAAATATTCCAAGATCTCGACTCGTTACCTGGAATACTCGTTAGTAGGGATGCTCGTAAGTAGGGTTACCACTGTATTCCTGTAATCTGAATTTTTGTCATGTAGCATATGTGACAACTTAGCATATGTAACAAAAAAGAATATGTATCAGTCTAGACTAGCGCTAACGGTAAAAGGGGGTTAAAAGCGTAGTCTGTATCTGTAGAACTACAAAGTTGACTAATTGCTCTAATAAAACAATGAATATATTCCCGGTAATTACAACATGTTTAGAAATATCACGTGAAATGTTATTGAATGATTTGTACTCGGTCACCACTTCATTAGACACCTCCACCATATAAAATGCAGCCCATCTGTTGCCAGGCCCAATATTTGTTATCCATTCTCTACCCTTTCATCAGTCGTCAGGTTTCTGACCACAGGACCACTCTTGTTTGTTCATTTTTTCCAGTTAACCACTCTCAGCTTACCAATGACACTGACATCACTGTTGTGCTGAAAATGGTCCACCACCCAAATAACATCTGGTCAGTAGTGGCCCTGTGGTCAGAAACTGAACAATGATGAATGGGGTAGAGGCCAGCTGACAAATTGTGCTTCAACAGATGGCCTCAAGTCTGTAATTCTACCCCTATATAGTCAACCTGTAATGTATGTGGATTTATAAAGTGGGAGTCGAAGGTAGGTTGTAATAATAAATATGAGTGTGTGTGCGTGCACTTGTTCTTGTATTTATTAGGCTGTGGGGACCAATCATACTCATAACAATAGGAATTCAGGTCAGTTCAGTCGAAGTGGGGACCTTGGACCTCGCAAGAAGAAGTACTATTTTCACCACAAATTTGGTTTTTCCAAAAAACCTGAAAGAAGAATTCGATTTTTGGTTAATGAGATTATTAAATAATACATATTTATGTATTTTCCAACTTATCCCAGATGTAGCCAATCAGCCAAGAAATGTATGCAATTCAAATGTAGCTTTAGTTTAGAATCGGAGCAGTGAGGCTAATGTTGTCAGAAACACTACAACTTAATAATCACCTAAATAGCCCAGCCTTTTCTGTGAAAATACATCAACAAAACTTTTCAACCCAATTCAACCACATCCAGGTCTCGGAGAACATTATGGGCAGCCACTTCAGACAGTGGCAGGGCATGTAGAAGACTGATCTTAGATCATATTCTTTTGTATTTATGATCATCATCACTAAAACACACCTTCCTCTTTTTCTTTTTTCTTTTTCTTCTTTTTCTTCTTTTTCTTCTTCCTCTTCCTCTTCTTCTTCCTCTTCCTCTTCTTTCTCTTCTTCCTCTTCCTCTTCTTCCTCTTTTTCTTCTTCTTCCTGTTCTTCCTCTTCTGCTTCCTCTTCTTCCTCCTCTTCTTCCTCCTCTTCTTCTTCCTCTTCCTCTTATTCCTCCTCTTCTTCTTCCTCCTCTTCTTCTTCTTCTTCCTCTTCTTCCTCCTCTTCTTCTTCCTCCTCTTCTTCTTCTTCTTCTTCTTTCTCTTCTTCCTCTTCTTCCTCCTCTTCTTCTTCCTCCTCTTATTCCTCCTCTTCTTCTTCTTCTTCCTCTTATTCCTCCTCTTCTTCTTCTTCCTCTTCCTCCTCTTCTTCCTCTTCCTCCTCTTCTTCCTCCTCCTCCTAGTAACAGTAAGTGATAAACACCTTGTCTAGTCTCTGATACATTACGTAAGGTCTGACATTGAGCAGTTTGAGAGTTTTGGTGATGTATTTTGATGAAAACAAGGATATTTCAATCTATTGAGTTCTAGTGTTTATTATCCTTGTCGTTACAGTTCTGAGCTAAAGAGGAAAAAAAATTGGATTCCAAACGTTGTAAAAAATGGTGCACGTATGATTATTATTAAACTATGACTGTAGGGTTCAGGTTAGGGTTAGGTGGAGTATTAGGGTTCAGGTTAGGGTTAGGTGGAGTATTACTCAGCTACAGAATTACAATTCAGTGGAATGCCCACATAAATGTAATAGTAATACAGACCGGCATGTGTGAGAGAATAAGTGTGTACCTGTGTTTACCTGTGTGCTCATGTTTCCACCTGGCTGACAAATTTTGTATGACAACAGATGGGCTGCTGTCTGTAACTGGATACCAGTGAGCTCTCAGGTGGGTGGAGCTTATAAAGTGGTCACTGAGCTGAAATTCAAAGTAGATGCTACTAATAAAGTGGATAGTGACTCTGTGTGAGGGTGTATTTGAGGTTCCGCTCTTCTCTGTTCTTATCTGATTCCCAGAGGGAACCAAGCTGTTGCTGATGAGAGAGAGAGGGAGAGAGAGAGGGAAACAGACAGGTGTAAACAGACAAACACCTTACATATGGATGCCAACATTTTGTACTCATTTCAGTTCTTTCTTACGTCTAAGTTAAGTGTAAATCATGTGACTAATCGTTTGGTCTCATAGACGCAACACACAGGAGCGGAAATTAGGCCCCTCCTATACTGAGATGTAGTGACACTGATGTGGTGGTGGTGTGTTAGTGTGTTTCGCTGGTACAAGTGGATCAGACACAGCAGATCTTCTGGATATTTTAAACATATCAGTATCATATTTACAATGTATGGAATAAAAGAAGGAGGAAAAAAACATGGTGTGTCCAAACTTATGATGGGTACTGCACATGATTATAATATGGACCTTTTAATGTGTTTTTTTTTTTTTTTTTAAATATCTGTGTTGGCAGACATCAGGGCATCCCTATATACACCCACACTTGAAAGTGCTTAATGTTTTACAGAATTTCCCCCTTTAGTGTTCTAACATTCGCTCACTGAAGCCTCCACTGTCATCAAGATGACATTTAATCTGCTCCTACAGTGCTGTGATATTTTGGCTCTGGCTCACAGTGAGCGCCACCTGATTTACATTCAAATCAGCACAGAATTAAAGCAATCATGTAGAAGCAGAGGTCAAGTATAATTTATTTTCATTGTGCTTTTTCTGAGAAGACTCGTTCACGAGTGCGTCACGTTAAGGAATCTTGTGCAGCATTTTCATGAGACAGAAAGGTCATAAATTGTGTTATAGATGTATGGAATAGATGTGGATTTATAGTGATTTTCTTTGTGTTCTTTGGCTCAAATAAAAAAATGACATATCTGGTCAAACCTGGATGCCTCAACCCTCATTCTTTGTCCATGATTTACATACTCCTTTCATAGAGTTCCTGAATAATTCATCATATTTCCTGAATACTAGTGCAGCTCCAAAAATTAGAATGTTGTGAAAATATTTGCGTTCATTATTTCATTCAAGAAAAGTAAACAGTCAAATATTTTATATTCAATAAATGTATTCTAAATATTTTGTGATTTATGATTTTCATAAGCTATACTAATCAATTTTAAAACAAAACTTTCTTTTTCTTCTTTTTCTTCTTCTTCTATTTTATTTTATTTTATTTATTTTTTGTTTTAATTTTTTAATTTATTTATTTATTTATTTTATTATTTATTTATTTATTTTATTATTTTTTTATTTTTTTTATTTTATTTTATTTTTTATTTTATTTTATTTATTTAATTATTGTTGGTGTTGGTGTAAATACCTTTTTGAATTCAATTATGAACAGCAATGAACAATATTCAGGTATCTTGATGTGGCACTGGGCTTTGCAATAGTTACTCAGTAATACATATTAAGAATGATATAAATGAAACCTGTTGAAAATGTTAATCGCTCTGTTCACATTCCTCTTTGCAGAAAACCGACTCATTCTGGATGCGTTTGCGCAGCAGTGCAGTCGTGTGCTTGGCCTGCTGAACACCAACAGCAGGCTATTAGCCCCTCCGCCCGCCCTCAGCCCACCGTCCTCCTCAATCACCACTGTCATCAAGCAAGAGGTGGGCTGCCAGTCAGAGAGCGAGCCACTGGAGCCCAAGCCCAGGCCGGAGGATCTGGATGCCTCTATGGCCCGGCATTCACCCCAGCGTGGGGGGGAGCACTGGAGCCAGCAGCAGACGTCAACTTTACTGCAGGTCTTCACAGAGTCTCTGCAGAACTACCTACTGGCTGGAGCACAGGCCCAACAGGTACAAGCCTTACGTGACAGAGCATAAATGAGGCATGTAAACTTCAGCCTATTAATAGTAGTGCTGCAGTATAAAAGGTTATGAATAGTGTATTTTTTTTATTTTAAAAAAGACATTTTTAAGTAGGAGCATGATGAGATCACAACTGCTAAAAATAAAAATCACATAATGATGTAATCACCATTTGTATTGGTGGTCACAGGAAGCTTCTAACAAGACGCTGTTGGCCAGAAAATTTGGGTTGGTGCACTATTTTCATTCCCGCACTGACACTGAGGTGTTTAAAAACATCAGCAGCTCTGCCATGTCTGATTCACTCATACCAGCACAACATATCAAATCAAATTTTATTTATAAAGCGCTTTTTACAACTGATGTCACAAAGCAGCTTTACAGGGTTAGTAATAACAGACATCAAATCATTAATCCCTAATCCCCGGTGAGCAAGCCAACGGCGACAGTGGCAAGGGAAAAAAACTCCCTCAGAGCTGGAGGAAGAAACCTTTGGAGGAACCAGACTCACATGGGGGACCCATCCTCCTCTGGTCTACTAATTCTAAGTTTGTGATAAATCATAATCATGTTATGTTGTTGTAATGTTCAGGTGAACTGATATGGTGACAGTAGTGGGACAGGAATGATGATGACAGTGGTAGTAATGATAACGGCCAGAAAGTCCATATGAACTCCAATGAGGGCAGTAGAGTAGGGCATCTGGAGCAGGTCACAGTAGTTGGTCGTTGGTGGGCAGCTGATCCAGGGAAGCATCATGCAGAGAATAATAATCAGTCTTCTATCAGCCTTGGACCGGACCGATGGGCAATCACTCACTCGGAAAAGACAAAAATGGAATTAGTTCTGTTTGGATTTATAGAGCAGGGGGATTATGAGACATATCAGAGTGTGGCTATTGACTCCGGCAGAACTATCTAGAACAGCCTACCTAAAAGGAGAGAGCCAGAAGGTAAACAGACATGGGAGCTCCCCGAGACACTGGCATCCCTCTGCTCACCGTCAACAAACCTGAGTGATTGCAGCGGTATGACAGCCCCAGCATCTCAGTTCACTATAAATCCCTACGTCAGTGCACCCCTGGACCTACAACCTTTCTATAAAGAAAAGTATTAATTACCAATTATTATTAGAATCATACACAAGATAAGATGTAAAATATCTTATGCCAAACCATTAGAGCTTCACATAGGGCCCACCCCTCTCTCTTTCTACCAGCAGCCACACAATCCTATTGTTTCAATCCTACAGCTACACCCTATGATTGCTGTGGCCGTTTATGAGCCGACCAGCAACCAGCTACCCTTAACATCTACGGTTACTTATTGAGCCCATCACTCGAGTACCCAAACCACACACTGCATTACTAGCTCTTCACAGGGGTCATCAGGTAGGCACCTTCCCTTGTCAGTGTTTCGCTGAATTAAGCCCACAACAGTGACTCAACAGTGAAGTCTGGCGTCCCAGACCCACCCCCCTCCAAGCTAGCTTTACAGACTTTCCTTACCCTTAACAAACGTAAAGATCCACATTGGCCTCCCTGGTGACTAAGGCTGTACTGAGCCCCACTGGCACCGTTAATGCATGCTCAGTGCCACCAGTTCCATGTGATCTTCACATGCTACAACACCAACCACCGAAACATACACTAACACACCACCACCACATCAGCGTCACTACAGTGCTGAGAATGGTCAACCACACAAATATTATTGATGTTGTGGGGGGTCCTAATCATTGAAGAATAGGTGAAAGGCTAATAAAGTACACAGAGAAACAGATGGACTACAGTCTGTAATTGTCAAACTACAAAGTGCACCTGTATGGTCAGTGATGCTAAAATAGGTGATGAGTGTAGATCCAAAGTATGTGTACCTAACAGAGAGACCAGTGAGTGTAGTTGTTCAGGGCACAAGTATATTGTGGTGAAATATATCACTAAAACAATAACATGTTTCCCACCAACACTCGCAGGCAGAGTCCCGCCTGAAGTCTGAGCACCAACCTGTTGTCCCAGGATCACCTCCACACAACCTGGGAGGCTGGAACTCACCCACACCTTCAGAGTCCTATGGACACCCTTCCTCAACACTGCCTGAGGAGGATGAGGAAGAAGGCTGCTGTCCGCGTTGCATAGAGCTGGAGCAGGAGGTCCTGAGCCTGCAGCAGGAGAATGAGGAACTCCGGCATAAGCTAGAGAGCTTTCCAGGTACAGGCCCACCCAAAAACTAATTCAGCAAACAATGAAATTGTATTCTTAGATGATTATGTTCAGTAAAGGATAACAGCTGCTAAGGTGCCCCTTTGAATGAAGTTAATGGTGGAGGGGGAGGCAAAGAAGCCCATGACATTGAAGCTGAGTCCACTAACTTTGTCACGACACTTCTGCAGCCTTTTTTGCAAATTTGTTACTGACTGTTGTAGAACCTGCTCTATCGGAGGATTTCAATCCACAGTTACAATGGTTATTACAGTTTACGTGCAAAATTACCAGAGCATTGATACGGAATGGTGATTGGTCACCAGGTGACGTTATTCACAATTAATCTTCTTTTGCTATTTTTTTATTTTTTGACATAAAATTGGGCTGATTTTGTCCAGTACATTGTTAGTAATAATGTTGCAAATACAAGTCTGTTTAAAAAATCTATTCTCAAATATTTATAATTGAAAAATGTCTTTTTAATTAAATTTTTTCCAGTCATGTCAAACATGTTTGAGTCTGTTGAGTCTGTAATAAAATAGTTATCAAAGAAATGTTGACTTTGTAAGCCTTTGATGTTGTCATTTATCAAGCAAAAATAGTTATTGTTGGGATTTCAGTCAAGCATTTTTAAATTGGGGCCAAAATTTACACACCTGGGGCCACGAGTGGCTCAGTGGGCAAAGACGCTACCACTATGACCCAATCGCGAGTTCGCTGTTTGCCATCAACAGTCGGGGCCCAAGAGAGCAAAAATTGGCAGTGCTGTCTCTGGGTGGGTAGATGGCGCTCTCTCTCTCTCACTATCACTCTCACATTGCAATGTCCGCTGGCTCAGGCGTCTACTGATTGGTCCAATCGGAGCTGGGGACCCTGTGTGCCTTCATCCGAGTGCGTTAGGCTCTCCAGTGATGGTGTATCAGCGGTGGTTCGAAAAGAGGTGGTGGCTGCATCACACGCAGCGGAGGAGGCTTGTGCTTGCCTGCACCCTCCTAGAGTCAGGGACAGTGCAAAGTGATGGGGAGAGGCCTAACGGAGGGGATGGGCTAATTGGCTACCACTACATTGGGAAGGAGATAAAAATTGGCAAAAACCTAGAAATAAATTTATAAAAAAAAAAAAACCCTGAATTGAAACCTTGAATTGGCTTTTTTGAAGAACTAAAATGCTAATTCTGAAAAAAGCTAATTCTACAACTTTGGGGTACCAGAAGTGCGGTGACCAAGTTGAAAATAGGCTCTAAATCAATAAATACAAAAATACAAAAAATGACTAATCAGTGTGGCTACCAGTTTCCAACAAACCATTTGACATTGAGTCAACCAGCAGTAAATGCTTTTTTGGTCTGATTTAAACCAAACAAGCCTTGACTGCATAGAGACCTGCCCAGTATGATGCATGTAAGCATTTAGGGGCCACTGTAAGAGCTGTATTTATGCAAATAAAGGTTGTGTAAAGGTCAACTTTTGCAAAATTGCATCTGTGCAAGAGTGCAAATCATTATTTCCAATATCAGCTTGATATCATCAACGGATGGCTAATGATGGCTCATCAGCCTTGCAAATTAGGCCTTCTATTTGTATGTTGTGCCTTTTTGGAGTTAATATCTTCATTAAGCATTAGTAGACCTCTCTGAGATTCAACTGCCTGACTGTTAATATTCTACTGTCTGATTGCAGCAAAAATCCTCAGCTTTTCTTTTCCTCTGAAGGACTATAACCAATGTGTATACAGTAATCACCGCTGGATTGTGATGGTCATGGATGTTTGTGTGTCTCTGTGTGCTTCTGCAGCTCCATGTCAGACAGTGCTGGATTACTTTAAGACGGTCCTTCAGCACTACAACCAGTTTGCGCCACCCCCCACTGAGGAACAGCTCACGGAGGTTAGAGATCCAGACATTGGGCCAGAAGTACGTAAGTGAGAAGACGCAGCACAAAATGTGCCTCAGTGTAGCCGCAGTATGAGCTCGCTGTGCGTCTGAAAATAACATGCAATTTGCTGTAGCTGGCTAATCACATATTCTCACAACTTTGCTTTACTTGGTAGGTGCACAGTTTAAAAGACTAGTAGAAGTGTCCATTAACTAAAAAGAACATTTTATGTCAGTGATAAAGACGTAGCAGTTTAACAAACTACTCTGGAAAACTGTAATGCGAACTATGAGCATACATTCACTGGCCCCACACACCTTATATCTACACTCGTCTGTTTTATCAGCTTCACTGACCATATAGCTGCACTTTGTAGTTCTGCAATTACAGGCTGTAGTCCATCTGTTTCTCTGTATGCTCTGTAAGCCTCCTTTCACCCTGTTCTTCAATGATCAGGACCCTCACAGAGCAGGTATTATTTGGGCGGTCGATCATACTCATCAAAGTAGTGACACTGTTGTGGTGGTGGTGTGTTAGTGTGTGTTGTGCTGGTAATAGTGCATCAGACACAGCAGAGCTGCTGATGTCTGTAAACACTTCAGTGTGAGAATTGGAACAAAACTAGCCAACAGTGTCCTGTGACCATCAGTGAAGGACTAGTGTACCAACACAAACTGCAGCAACAGATGAGCTACTGTCTCTGAGTTTACGTCTACAAGGTGGATGAACCACGTAAGTGTATCTAATATCAAATCAAATTTATTTATAAAGCGCTTTTTACAAGTGATGTCACAAAGCAGCTTTACAGGGTTAGTAATAACAAACATCAAATCATTAATCCCTAATCCCCGGTGAGCAAGCCAACGGCGACAGTGGCAAGGGAAAAACTCCCTCAGAGGTGGAGGAAGAAACCTTGGGAGGAACCAGACTCACATGGGGGACCCATCCTCCTCTGGTCTACTAATTTTAATTAATTTAATTTAATTAATTAAAGTTTGTGATTAAATCATAATCATATGGGCAATCACTCACTCGGAAAAGACAAAGATGGAATTAGTTCTGTTTGGATTTATGGAGCAGAGGGATTATGAGACATATCAGAGTGTGGCTATTGACTCAGGCAGAACTATCTAGAACAGCCTACCTAAAAGGAGAGAGCCAGAAAGTAAACAGGCATGGGAGCTCCCTGAGACACTGGCATCAATAGAGTGGACAGTGAGATAACAGTGTTTAAAATCTCCAGCAGCTCTGCTGTGTCTGATCCACTCATACCAGCACAAAGCACACTAGCACACCACCACCACATCAGTGTCACTGCAGTGCTGAGAAGGATCCACCACTCATAATACCTGCTCTAATAAAGTACACAGAGAAACCGATGGACTACAGTCTGTAATTGTAGAACTACAACATGCACTTATACAGTCAGTGATGCTGATAAAACAGACAGTGAGTGTAGATACAAGGTATGTGTACATAATGAAGTGGCCAGTGAGTATATACTCCAGTTGCATCCAAGCATATTTGGCTTCAGTACATACTCTCACATACATATTTCAGACTCTGGCTGCGTCCAGGAAGTTCTACTACTGCTCCTCTCCTACCCCAGAAGCTCACGGAGGAGACGAGGAGAGGGAAGGAGATCAAAGGATTGGAGGGAACGGCAGTATTTGTGGAAATGGGATGGCTGAGCCCACTAAAGTATGATGTGGACTATTGAGGAACACAACCTATCACAATGTTTGTTTGAAGGCACGCCCCTACTGCTGCAGCCCATCACAGTTGATACACAGGCTCAGCCCATGTAATAACATTCCATTTATCTAAATTCTGAATGTAGAAACAGCACCAGTCTGACAGTGTTTTACTCAGGGCTTAACTAAACAGTATAAACTTTACTTATTCATAAAATGTTATGTTTGTTTGCCTTCTACATGTTCATTTCTGGCCATGCATGCAGTGATGTCACTATAAGAGCTGTAGAAGACTTCCTGGGTACTGTTCTCTTGTGTATCTTCACTTGGAGCTGGTTCGCCAGGAATTTGAAGCTGTTTCTTTGGTTCACAGAGGAAAGGGTCAGCAGGGAAAAAGCAGTAACTTGGCGACCGTTTGTTCAACATGAGTTTGAAGCCTGTGCTTCCAGCTGCTATGATTTTGACTATTGTTATAGTTATATGTTATAGCTGCATGCTAATGGAGTGGCCGTGGAGTAAATTCCATGCAAAAATGGCCACTGTTAATTACCAAAACATGAGTGAATCAAATTGATTACATAATCAGATGTACATAAACAGATTTTTGCACATTTTAGCCTGAAACTGCCACAAACTTCTTACTATTAGCTATAAAGATTCAGATCTGGCTTTCAGACACATTAAGCTTAGCTGATCTAAATCACACTGGTAATAGTTTATGTATTAGCCTTAATTTATCTACAATGTTTGTGATGGTTAACCATTAAAATCTACATTTCACCTGGGTCTGGATAATAAACACAATGGGACAGTTTCTGACGTTACTAAGCCTAGTCCTAGACACAGGCATTCTGAATGGAGGAAAATATAGTCCATATCTAGGTTTTACTATCCCTGTTTAGCCCTATACATCTGTTCAGTAGTCCCGTATCCTGGTAGTAAACTACAGAGAACTTCATTTAGCCTTGAATTCTTGTGCAAAGCAGAAACTTGTAAATCAAAGTGGCTGCAACCAAAAAGAGAAGTGAGACTGACTTTTCAATTTCTGAGCTATATTAAGGTTGTGAAAATAGCACTTTGACTCAACGTTACATAAAATGATGCAAATGAAAGCATTACAGTGTTGCTGCCTCATGGCTGACTTGGTCTGGAAATAAAACGTATTCTGCTTGAGAAATGGAAACATATCTTTTATAGATCATAAGTTCTGTTATTTTAAAGGTGACATGACTTGCACTACTACTCATCCCAAATTTTCAACACACTTTTTGTAGAAGACGTTTGTTTTTTTTAGCTGATTGGAGACTGTGATGAAATCCACAAATGTTATTGCTCCACATACTCAGTCTTCAGTAGTACAATGGTGAGGCACGACAGTATCACTCATTTTTAGTTCAGTTTAGGTGTCTCACCAGTTGTTTGTGAGCTTATAGATTGTGTAAACAATTAGATTGTGTACACTATAGATTGTGTACACTAGAAAGAGAGATTAGTATACAGCACTAGTTAAAACTTTGGACACCTTCTGGACATTCAATGGTTTTTCATCATTAAAATTATTTGTAATTAATTCATTATTTGTAGATTAATACTAAAGTCATCCAGACAATGAATAAACACATATGTAACTAGAAAAGTGCATTTCCTGTAGGAAACGCGGGATGTTGCGCATTGCTAACATGGCCCACAAGCTAAGGTATCCCAGTTGGTTTGTAAGGTGATGCTGTGGTATCTGTGGTGGTTGCTATGGGCACCAAGGCGGTTGCTATGGCTCCCAAGGCGGTTGCTATGGAACCCAAGGCCGTTGCTATGGCACCAAAGGCGGTTGTTATAGGCCTCAAGGCGGTTGCTATGTCTCTATGTGAAAATAAATGGGAAGAACGAGGAATGAAAAGACGACAAAAAGAGAAGTGTGGGTCAGTATGGCCCTGCACTACAGCTCTATTATCTGTCCTGATGGAGTACATGAATGTTGGTGGCTGTTGGGACACAGAAACTCTGTGGCTTGAGTGTATGTGAAAATGAATGGAAGTCAATGGGAGGAACGAGGGAAGAAAAGATGACAAAAACAGGAGTGCGGGTCAGTATGGCTCTGGACTAGAGCTCTGTTACCTGCCATGATGTAGTATATCAATTTTGGTTGTTGTTTGGCAAAAGGAAGCCTGGAATATGGTATGGGTGAAAAAGAATGGAAGTCAATGGGACGAAAAAGGGATGGCAATAAAAAGACAAATAAACGAGTGCGGGTCAAAACAACAGTTCATTTCTGCTCGGGGACCTGCCTGGATATAGTGTATCCGAAATGGTGCGAATCGGTCAAGCAGAAGTACAGTAGATGAGCATGCATATTTGCTCTCCATTAATTTTCTATGGGAAAAAATTCCCAGATTAAGGAAGATTTTAGGAAAACCGCACATCCGATCAAAATTCTGTATGCAAGCCTGGATCACACAATCGGACCGAACAATCTGGAGTTGGAACGGTGTCGATATCTCGAAAACTGCGGGACAAGAAGCGGGACAAAAATCCGGCAGAAGAAGAATATATGTAAAAACAAATAACAGTATATTGCGCATTGCTTTGCATAATTATTTATATTAATTATTATATATAATTATTTAGTAAACAAACAAGTAAACAAAGCAGAATATGTTTATATTTGACATTCTTCACAGTAGGCACCTCTTGCTTAGATGCAGCTTTCTTGGCATTTTCTCAGTCAGCTTTATGAGGTAGTCACCTGGAATGGCTTTCAGTTAACAGCTGTGTCTCCTCAAGAGCTCATGACTTGCATTTCTTGCCTCTTAATGTGTTTGAGACATCAGTTGTGTGTCTACTTTGAAGTAAAATCTAAAACATGTTTTGGTTTGTTTAACACTTTTAAGTTTACTACATGATTCATTATGTGTTCACTCAGAGTCTGGATGACTTCGAACATTTACAATGTTTAAAAAAAATGAGCGAGAACTTTTGACTGGTATTATATAAACATCCTCAATAAACACTATTAATCACTAGAATAGGAGATCTGTGCAGGCATTGTTTCACTACAGTATGTATTTGAAAAAGAAAAAAGGTTTTGTTGTTCAGCATTAGTGAAATAAGTGCTATAGCTCAAAACACATGACCACCATATTTCAGCATTCCATGATGCATTGCAGGAAATATGTGCTTAAATTCAGATTAATTTGGATCAGCAACATTTGTGGGTTTTATTGAAATGACTAGAAAACATTTTTAGTAAAAGTTGTAATGGAAAATGATCAGTTTAATGCATGATCGTGAACTTTTGAGTGCTAGTGTATGTATAAATATGAGCAAGGAGAGAAGTGTTAAGATGAAAACCATTAAAATGACTTGAATAACTAGTATTCAGTCTTATATAAGCACAGTGCCACAAAAAATGTGACGTGAATATCATGGAAAAGTTCATTGTTCATAATTTAATTCAAAAAGGAAAACTGTCGTATTTTATATTCACATTTAATTCACAAAATTCGAAATCCAGTTTCTCAAATTATTAGGGTATTACTATAGTATTAGTATTATTAGTATATTACTAATTACTATTACTAAAACTATGTGACCCCGTCAGGGAAAACCAGGCCAAAGTCTTTTTTCTTTATTTTAGTTTTTTTTTTTTTTTTTTTCTCAAAATTTTTTTTCAAAAAAACTTTTTTGTGAATTTAAGTTTTGTTTTTGATCAAAATATGTACTCTGATAGATATCTGAGACTGTTATCTTTCATTTACAGCAATAATACTGAGCGGCTAATTTTTGTCGCTAATGTGAGTGACACGATATCTCAGTAAATTTCCCAGTGACTTTGGCCTGGTTTTCCCTGGCGGGGTCACATATATTAGTAAATTACTATACAAACAGTATCAACATTAAAACAAACAAAAAAATGCTAGAAGGATGTCATGTAAAATACAAGACAATTTTCCTTTTTCAATTTATTTATGAACACAAATTCACTTTTTACTAAGTTCTAATTTTTGGAGATGTTCTGTGCAATTTTAAACAATATTTCAGGCATTTCAGTGTAACTGGTGTACATTTTTATTTCAGTATGAATCTGTTGTTCTCACAGGGCAGTAAGCAACTGTTGGGGAACTACCCTCTCTTCATCACCAACAAACAGTGGGATGAGGCAGTGAACTCGTCAAAGAAGGACGGCCGGCGGCTGCTGCGTTACCTCATACGCTTCGTCTTCACCACAGATGAGCTGAAGTACTCGTGTGGTTTGGGGAAAAGGAAACGCTCCATCATGAATGATGGACCAGAGAGACGACCTCTGAACCCCATTAAAGTCACCTGCCTGAGAGGTACATCACATGAGCTGCAGTGCAAAGAAAGCACTTTAATAATGAACGAAGATCAGCTTTAATACAGGTTTTAATGCAGGAAGTGCAGCATGCATTATGAATGAATGATTGTTACACTTATATTGCACCTCTCTCAAATCCAAGGACGCTTTACAATCAACACACTCCATTTACACACACTCAATCACACACACCGGCGAGAAGTGGCAGCCAAATGCGCACAGCGTACTCTCAACCGGAAGCGACCGTCCACCTGGAGGACTGCATCGAGCACTAGGGGGATCACCCAGGACAGAGTGCCAACCATATCTGGGCAAACATACATACATACAATCATACACATTCATACACACCAGGGTCATTTTTAGAGTAGCCAATTCACCTGACCTCCATGTTTTTGGACTGTGGGAGGAAACCCACGCAGACACGGGGAGAACATGGAATCTCCGCTCAGATGCGGACTCGAACCCAAGACCTCAGCACTGAGAGGCGAACGTGCTAACCACTAAGCCACCGTGCCACCCCAAATGTGCATTATGTGCAGTTATCCAACCAATACATGTTTGATAAGTCCTGGATGTCATGTTCTCATGCTACAAAATTCCAGTTTTTTTTTTTTTCTTTTCACCCCAGATGCAGCCGATCAGCCAAGTCATGTCTGGTGTTTTAAGTTATTTAGTTTAAGCCAAAATGTGTAGCTAAAAAGAAATTAAAGCTTATACTGCATGATTAGCATTGTGCAAGCCATCTAAAAGCCATGGTCTGATGGTTTGGGATCTGGTCTTGTGACCGGAAGGTCACCGGTTCGATACCTTGGACAGGTCATGACTCGAGTGTTTTTGAGCAAGGCACCTAACACCCAACTGCTCACTGGGTGTTGTGGATTGGGCTGCCCACTGCTTCAGGCATATGTTCACAGCCTTGTGTGTGTGTATGTGTGTGTCAGTGCACAGATGGGTTAAATGCAGAGGTCAAATTCCGTTGAGTTCAAATCACATTGGCAGAAAGTTGAATGTATACAGTGGTAACCCTACTTACAAGCATCCCCACTAACGAGTATTCCAGGTAACGAGTCGAGATCTCGGAATATTTTTGTTCCAGGTAACGAGTAAAATTCCCAGTAACTAGTAGCGTAAATTAGTTCAAGTATGCCAACCGCTAGGGGCGCGGCGGTCGTAGCATCCCCTAGATGCTAGCGTAGAAGAAGAGGTCAGTCATTAC
>BRDA01007953.1:44581-60569 GCA_036984385.1 Crenuchus spilurus | reverse complement strand
TATATAGTATTAAAATATATTTTAAAATTCTTGTGATAGGAGCTTAAATAGGCAGAGGCACATTTTTCAGCGTGAGTCAGAACACAGCGCTTTTTTCACCCATTCACATGATCTGCCATTCAAATGATAACAACATGGTAATTCCATAATGATGCGAATGTAGCCAAAAGTTCTGATCTCATAAGTTGGCTAGAAATGTTTAGAGTGTTTGTTCACAATATATCAGCACATCTGAAAATAGGTTTTTGGAAAGTCTAAGTTTAGAGCAGATTTAATCAGAATATAGATTTATGATATAAATATAGATTTATAATAACTCTTACTGTTTTGACTCTGTTGTTGCTGAGTTTGTCCTGAACCTCATGCTTTAATCTCATATTTTGAATACATTACTGGCCCCTTTTCATTCTGTTCTTCAATGATTGTGATCCCCCCAGAGCAGGTTTTAGCTACATATTACACAAACCTACATTAAGTCTTCCAAAGCATGAGGGAAATGTGTTCTGTTCTGATGAGAACAAGGTTGGAATTTTTGGACATAATTCAAAAAGGTATGTTTGGCAAGAAACTCCATAAAAACTGTGAAGCATGGTGGAGGAAGCATTATACTTTAGGGCTGGTTTTCTGCAGCTGCAACTGGGGCAATTATGAAGAGTTTAAAATATAAGTCAATTCTGGTTCAAACCCTAAAAAGCTGTAGTTTTGGAATTGCCCAGAGCCAAGACGTCTAACTGAACATTTGTGAGGTGACCTGAAGATGGCTGCATACATGAGATGTCCTCACAGTCTGATTAGGAAGTTGCAAGGAAAAGTGGGCAACCAATGCCAAGATAAGCTGTACCATGCTGATCCTATAGCCAAAAATGAATGCTGTAATAAAATCAAAGTGCTTCATCAAAAGGCAAAATATTTATGCAACCATGTTATTGTATATCCACTGTATATAATATATCTACATATATTAATTTGTAAATTACTATGTTCAATGTGTTTTAAGCGCACATGCTGGACTGCGATTGCTGTAATGTGCAGTAAATTATAAATCATTATTTTGGTAGCAAGCTGGAAATCTAGACCTTCACTTCAAGGGATCTGAAATATTGACTAGTGCAAGCAGCGAGAGCAGCATACTGAATGCACTGCAGGCTGCCTTGGTTCATTTAGGCTGATAGATATTGTACAATTTAAAGTAACAAGTTGCATTGCTCCTTAGCGTGTCAGCAGAGCACGCTGAGTCAGCACTATGATGATTCCTCCTACCTCACACACACAAACACAGGCCTGCGTGCCCCCTGAGTCCTGTGGGTTCCTGGGCCTGTTGGGGGTATGTTCCTGTGGGCAAGAGAACGGAAAGGCAGGCTCTCGTTAGTACCGGTGAGGGGTCGTTAGTTCCGCTTGCTGTGCTTTTCCTCTCACTGCAGGACTACACAGAGGCTAAACCTGACTGATTGTCCTCATGAGATCCAATCAGAGGCAGAGCTCGTGACACAAACGGCATCAGAGCCCTGGAGCTTTTCCTGCCCATCTCTACTTCTGTCTGTCCTGTTTCTAGCTCCCTCTGCTTTATTTCTTTCCTTCTTTATCTCTCTCTTTTCCTCTCTTTAATATGCATGGGCATATACAGTATATCAGCTGTTAAGTTGCTTCACATCAACATTGACAGAGTCGAGCACTGTTTCGGGGGAGGTGCTTGTGTCATTGCTAGGTTACGTGTATTAGAGGTGGGCGGATCGATCCAAATATCGATAATATCGATACCAACGCTGGTATTGATATTCAGCAATACTCGTGTAAAAAGATCGATACTCAAGCTTTTTTCTCTCCAGCACGCACTGTGCTCTCTGTAAGAGCAGCGCTGTGTCACACAGCACGGAGCAGCGCACCCTCCCCCGTCGCTCCTCCCCCCTCTCATCTTTTATTGTTGCACCTTCACGTGGCTCAGCAGCAAACAGCCATGCAGGGCTCAGCCTGGCCCGCCCACTCAGCGCTCTCCTCAGACTGTTTTAATTAGCTTTAAGTTATATTTTTTACACTCTTTATTTATGAAAAACATAGAGAAGTGCACCGAAAGAGAGAAATTCCTTAATTTTTGTATTTTATTGTATTGTTCGACTTGAAAAACAGAATAAGTTTGAAACTGTTTACAGTATTTGTTGTTGTGTGTTAATTTTATTGTATTGTGGTTTGTCAGCCCTCTACCTCAGGCGATTTTGTTTTGTGTTGAATTATATTTTCTATACTCTGTTTATTTAAGGAAAAACAGAACTGCACTGAAATGAAGAACATTTCCTTTTTTTATTGTTTTTCCTAAAAAAATTCTACTTAAAAAAGAAACAAATAAAGAAAAAACTAGAAAAGAATTTTTATTTTAGTTTTGTATTGTGGTTTCTCCTTTTCTACCTCAAAAAAGATTTAAATTCCTAATGTTAAGGCAAATTTTGTTTTGTTACTGTTCCATTGTTTCTAAACAAAAATGTTGATTGTGATAAAGTATTTTGTTGTCACCTACAATTTTTGGTGAATTTCTATCCTAGGTCTTTTGGATCCTTTGGATCTATGAAGCTTAAATATTTAAAAGTATTGGTATCGGTATCGATATCGGCGATCTGACCCTGTATTTACTTGATATCAGATCGATACCAAAATTCCCGGTATCGTCCACCTCTAACGTGTATGGGGCGGAGTAATACTTAAAGAGATTCAGTCAGAGTGCTGTTATCGTCAATATCATCACTCCAAGAACATCTCTCAGACAATCTGCACTGAAAACGCAGAGAAACAAAGTCAAAACAGTAAAGTAACTGCACTTTTAATGCATTTGCAGTCTGATGATGATGCAAGAACTTAGTGTCTGATAGAGGAACTACTTTATCTCACGGAAGGTTGATAAATTGTGTTTTTCTGTCCTATTTTATCTTAAAATCTAACAATAAACAGTGATAACAGAAATGTGGTATAATCACAAAAATACACTCGAGAGTGGTGCTATAACGTGTGATATTGTCTGGTGTACTGATCTTCAGTACTGCTGATCTTCAGTACTGCTATATACAGGGGCGGATTTAACCAACACGCAAACCACACAATTGTGTGGGGCCCCGGAGATCAGGGGGCCAAAAGAGGTTGGCAAAAAAAACGTCCAAAAACAGTGTTACGCTATATTAAAAAGAGGCGGGTTGAGCACTAGGACCCAGCAAAAAACAACAGCCACTCAGTCAGAAGCCTGTTTCTCTTTAGACCACTCACTAATGTGTGATTGGCCATCCCAGCGGTCACTCCGTCAGCGTCTGGACTTTCAAACCATCCATCCATCCATTATCATACCTGCTTAATCCTCATCAGGGTCGCGGCCTTGATTTGGCCTGTAGTCCGTGTTCACCTGCTTCTCTCTGTCTCTCTCTCTCTCTCTCTCTCTCTCTCTCTCTGTGTGTGACTGTGCGCATGTCTACCAGTCTGTGATAAGCCATCCATTTACATGCCTCTAAGTTTAACTTTTATCAAAATAATTCAGAACTTCTGCTTATTTTTACTCAAAAATGAGGTATAATTATGTGTAAATGAGGTCTATTGACTATACAGTCCAAACATAAGTGTAACATTGGTGTTAATGATTTGGAGTGAAGTTGATTATCAAGGTGTAACACAGAATTTGGTGATAATTTTATATTATACGATTTTAACACTTTATTAATATTTAATAATAAATATTTAATTAATTATTAATATTATTTTAATAATAATAATAATAATAATAATAATAATAATAATAATAATTGTATAGTTATTATTAGTATATTATTAATAATAACTAGTAATTCCTAATAAAATATTAATAATAATGTTTAAGTAATGTTTAAAATGTATGTATAATAATTAGTATTTATTAATAATCAATAATAATAATTTAATTTATGTTTAAGCCTGTACCGCACCATAACCATAAAAAAGACATGACATTACTTGGGGCCCCAGAACTTCTAAATCTGCCCCTGGCTGTATAGCACTCCCTCATGTGTATTACTGCTTAATTAAAAGCTACACTAATGTTTCTAAGTCATATCTCTACATCCTGTTTACTCTTTTACCAGCAGGAATACTGGCTTGAAGGGCGGGACTTTCCATAAAACCACAAGCATGTCGGACTACTGCATTCATTTTTCAATCAGTGAACCGTCTCCTCCTCCTATTACAATGTATCTGCTCCACATCACTCATTTTCAGCTTGCTAATAACATTCCGCCAGCGTTCACTCTGCAATGCAGATGTCTTTTGAGTGGCTGCAGGTTTGGATTAGAAATTCCTGCCTTGGTTACACGGTCAGTCTGCCCTGCAAGGAAGTATAATAACTTCACCACCACACCAAGCCTGAGCCTCTGCAACTCCCAAAGCCCTGCAGAACCATCTAAAGCTGTCAGTGCTTTTCTCCATAGAGCTGCCATGAACTTTTGATATATCTGACAGCTTTCTTAGCAGGAGACCTTTCTCTCTCTCTCTTTCTCTCTCTCTCTCTCTCTCTTTCTCTCTCTCATATTAAAAGCAGTAGTGTAAATTATTCGTGTGAGTCATGCCAAAATAAAAGCCTACAAGGACACAGAAGGAGACAAAACTGAGAAATAAAAGCATTCAGAGAATAAATCTGGTTGTGTGTGTGTGTGTGTCCTTGTATTTCTCTATGGTGGGGGCTGAAAGCCCTCATAATGATAGGGATGACTGTCAGATCAGTAAAAGTGGGGACATTTTGCTGGTCCTCACAAGAACTGTGTCTTTTCATTACAAACATTTTAAGTTTAGGTTTTTTTTTTCTTAGTATGACACAAGTGAGTGGAATGTCCTCACTAGTATAGTATTACCAAAGTGTGTTTGTGTGTATGTACCTGTTTAAAGACTCTTTTAAGGTAAAGACATGTTTTGAGGTTGAGTCTGTGGTTTTAAGGTTTGAGTCAGTCTATGTAATGTCCCTACAATTCACAGAAACGTGTATATGTGTGTGTACATTGGACAAGAGCCATTGCCAAGCAACTACGGTAGATGAACCTGAATTAAACCTCTCTGTCCCAGAGGATCTAGCACTCAGAAGCTGCTGATTATCAGCAAGGACATCAGCATCTCTCTCAGCCTGCTTAACCTCAAAGTTCACTACACAAGCCCATACATCTAAACTACCCAAGCCAGGGACCAAACCCACGACGTAATGTGTGAAGCAGTTATGTAAACAAAGATGACCTTTCAGCTGAACAAGCTCATGCCCTTATTCACTGTTTTGCTTTTCGTTCTTCTCAGATTTCTTAACCTGTCTCCAAGTTCTCCCCAGTAACGGATTAAACTGTGATAAATTATACCACATGTAGTTGTAGTAAAGTGATTTGATATACATTTTAAAGGCCAGAGCCTTAAAAATACACCTGAGAAATCAAATTAATCTGATTTCATTACAAGATCATTCTTGATTCACATCTACAGGTACTTTGCCTTTGATTGTTATGCTTTGCTCTTAAAGGAAATTCATTCATTTAAAGCAGGGGTGTCAGATTTTGATCCTGGAGGGCAGCAGTTTTGTGATTTCTCTGATCTGAGACTGCAATTAAACCTGATAATTAACCTGACTCACCAAACTGTGCAAGAATCCAGCCCTACAAGACTGCAGTTTGTCACCCCTGATTTATAGGGACAGTCTTTGTTTTTGGTGACCTCAGAGCAGGCAAGTGGACATCTCATGTTGTATTTGTTTTAGCTAACCAAGGAAGCTTCCTGCTGCTAGAACCACTTCTACTACAAGCTCACCTAGTTTAAGACAATACTGCTGCAAAAAAAGAAGCTAGCAAGTTTCAAGAGTTCGCAACATGATCACAAACATCTTTTCAAGACACATCGTAACCCAGAGATTAAAAACAAATTTGGGGTTACAACACTGGGATCATTAAGCCCATTGATGTGTATGGGAATGTACTCCAACTCTAATGCAGGACCAGTGAAGGAGGAAAATCATGCTACAGTACTGTACCTGGCCAGCTGGATTATGTTAATGACTTAAGGTGCCATTGACCAACCAGGAACTGGTTACTGCTTAACCCTCTTGAACAGACGCTCCTGTCGGCGGGACAAAACCAAAATTCAACAAAAACTATTATGTAACTATACAAGATTTTATCCTATAAATAAATGTAAACATATCTCAGAAACTGTAAAGTGTTTTTTTTATATATTTGTGAGATGAGCATAAATAAGCAGACACATTTTTCACTGCTAGTCAGAACACAGCACTTTTTTTTCCACCCATTGAGGTGATCTGACATT
The DNA here is from genome assembly GCA_036984385.1 of Crenuchus spilurus. NCBI lineage: Eukaryota > Metazoa > Chordata > Actinopteri > Characiformes > Crenuchidae > Crenuchus > Crenuchus spilurus. Next base: position 54,275 of record BRDA01007953.1, on the reverse strand, counting down.
CACATATTAACAACATGGTAATTCCGGACATGCCAGGGGAGGATTAGTGGCCCAGGAATTTGTGAACTTGTCCATTTGGTCTCTTTAAGCAAAGAGCAGTTTTTTTGTGTTGTTTTGACATTGTTGTTGCTGAGTTTGTGCTGAACAAAAGCCTGTGTAACACTTTGGAAAAAATTATTTTAGAAAGGTGTAATTTGTAAAAGGTCAGGGCATGTCAGACTATATCAGAGTGTTTATATCTATATCAGAGTGTAGATATTCCCTACAGTCGATCCATAAATCCTGAGCTGCTTTGCTGAGAAAACACTTGTTGTGATTGGTCAAAATCATGTTACAAAAAGGTTTTGGTTATATTGAGGAGGGCTTTGGTTGTACTGGGGCAGAGTATTGATTGTATTGGTTTGTGGTTTGGTTGTATTGGTGTGAAGTTTTGGTTGTGTTTGTGCAGGGTTTTGGTTGTATTGGTTGAGGTTTAGGTTGTACTTAGTTGAGACTTTGCTGGTATTTACAGCACTATACCGTCAGACTAATTGTGTCTGTGTTTTAAAACTCATCTTGAGTGCACAGATAATCTCTATCCAAATACTACAAAAGACTACAAAAAACTACCAGGTCATAAATAAGAGTGTGAGCGTTATCAACGCAATTAATTATTAGTGAAATATAAGAAATATGTGTATTCTATTATGTTTTGTGAATCAGCTGCTGTTTATCCTGTAACTCGGCGGGCTTTAGGACCCAGCGTGAGAAAGACGAACATAACGAAGCATGGAAGTTCCACACCGGCTATCAGAGAGCTCGATCAGGGAACAGCCCGACCAGCTCTGCGCTGTCACTTCAGCCGGCGGAGCCAGCTGAGAGAGAGAGAGAGAGAGAGAGAAAGAGAGAGAAAGAGAGAGAGAGAAAGAGAGAGAGAGAAAGAGAGAGAGAGAGAGAGATAAAAGATACGGAGAGAAAGAGAGAGAGAAGGGGAGGGATGGGGTAGTATTGCTTCTGCAGCTGAAAAAGCGACCAAAACACGAGATGTGGGGGCGGGTCACGTCGAAATGAAAGCAGAACATCTCGCCGGATTCGGATTCGGCTCTTCCTGCAGTCCGGTGTCCTCGGACTGAAGCAGTGAGTCCGAAGTGAATCACTGAATCTGTTGGGGAGCCGAGCTTCGCGCGCTCCGACCAGACTCGGCTGAAAAAAGCGAATCCAGCTGGACCTCGTGAAATTAGTGAGTAAAACTTTGTGTTTTAGGACATTTTCGGGGCAAATCCGAGTTGTTTGTAGGTCTGTAGATCATTCAGACAGTGTGGTCAGGTCCACTGTCAGTTCAAGTTCATCCTTCGTGGGCATGTGGGCAGTTACAAATAGAAACTGAATGAGCACAGAGCTGTGAAGGGTGGCATCTTACTCTACTGTCCAGAACGTTGTCTTATACTGGGGCAGATCTCTTGAGTGGTGTATGTCTACACTGGGGCAAATGTCCTGATGATGTCCAGTGAGGAAAATAAGTATTTGGTCACATGCCAACCAGCAAGAATTCTGGCTCTCACAGACCTGTTAGTTTTTCTTTAAGAAACCTCTTATTCTGCACTCGTTACCTGTATTAATTGTACCTGTTTGAACTCGTTACTTGTATGAAGCACACCTGTATGTGTTTCCACAGTATGTTTCCACCTCAACAGTTTCACGGTTGGGACGGTGTTCTTGGGGTTGTACACGGCGAGTGGAGTTGATACCAAAAAGCTATATTTTGGTCTCATCTGATCACATGACCTTCTCCAAGATCATCCAGATGATCATTGGTGAACTTCAAACGGGCTTGGACATGTTCTGGCATGAGCAGGGGGACCTTGCGTGTCCTGCGGGATTTTAAACCTTGACTGCGTAGTGTGTTACTAATGGTCCTCTTTGAGATTGTGGTCCCCGCTCTCTTCAGGTCATTGATCAGGTCCTCTTTTGTAGCTCTGGGCTGATTTCTGGCCTTTCTCAGAATCCTCCTTACTCCCCAAAGTGATATCTTGCAAAGAGTCCCGGAAGATTGACAGTCATCTTGTGTTTTTTCTAATAATTGCGCTGACAGTACAATTTTGTTTTTGGTGTCCTTGGAGTGTGATTGATTGAGTGTATGGACAGGTGTCCTTTATACAGTTAGGTGGGAAAACATGCAAAATCAGCAGTGTATCAAATACTTAGTTTTCCCACTGTGTACGTCTTATACTGGGGCTGATACCCTAAAGATGTTGTCTGTGTCTTATAGTAGGGCAGATGTCTTAGTGATGTGTCAGGTTTTGAATCATTTCATGGCAAATCTCATAGAGCTATATAGGTCCAAACTAATTGATAAAACAGTTGTGTTTTATAGTTCTGCAGATCTCATATATTGGGTCAAATCTGACAATAAAGGGGCACATTTTTGTCTTATAAATCTCCCACTCCCAGTGCTTAGACATTTTCATTTAATATTGAAGGTAAATCTCATAATGATGCCATGTGTTCCATGCTTCGTTATGTTCCTCTTTCTCACGCTGGGTCCTCTCGTCAGGTCAAATGAGGTCTGCTTTGTTTAAGATGAGAGTCTCGTATTGAGACAAATCTCCTAATCATCTGCACATTATTATGTACTGCATTAGAGGAATGCACTGGTCCAGGATGGCAGTCATTGACTAAATGTAAGCTATTAGAGTCACTGGCATTCTGGAGGGATTAGGGTGCGATAGCAATATTAGGATTACTAACATACATTGCACCTGTTGGTTAATACACACACATACACACACTCGCATTGCTGGCTTGCCAGGCTTACTGAATTTAATGCCTGTGTATTGATCGTGCTAGGTTTGAAGGATGCCTCTGTATCATACAGCCTGACAGAAAGGCTGCAGAATGGAAATGAGGAAGACTAGAAGAAGGAAAAATATTTTTATTAAGGCTTAATGCCAAATGCTCACCTTCTCTTCGGAATTTTACATAGAGTGGAACCTTGGTTATCAGCGTTAATCTGTTCTAAAGTGTCTGATAACTGAAGCAATATCTCTCATAAGAAATAATGTAAATCCAATTCATGTCTTCCAAAATATGAACAAATGCATTTATATAGAATAACTATAGTTTTACCTACAGAACACAGTGAGAAATAAATACAAAAGACTCATGAAATGGATAAGTGAACATTTAAACCACTCTTCCAGGTTTACGCTCTGGCTTTTCAACTAGCTGTAATAGCTTAGACATTTTTTATTGCTCAAATGTTGGTGACTCAGGAGACTTAATGGAGACATTCTGAGAAATAGCAAAATGGAGACAGTCTTTGGGCCTAGATAAAAAGTTCACAGCTTCAGAACTGAGGACTCCTAGAAATAGTTGATCTCGTGTAGATTCTTGTCATCTGAGCACAATGTGAGCACAATGTGAGCCTTCATTTCAGATGTATAGTCTCAGGAGGAGACATTTAAGATTACTGGGCTGTTTCTCCGGAGATAAATTGGAGCAGTGGAGACATAAGCTGAGTCTCAGTTTGTGTTTTCATCTGATCTCATTGTTCCAAGATCTAATCTTTTAACGAATCGGTCTTGAAGTAGCTCACACTCATGTTTTGTGAAATTGTTTGTGGTGAGTTTCTTCCTGTTGAGTAATTGACTGATTGAGGAATTGATGGCCTACTCTTAGATGTTCGTTTAAAGTGAAATGCTTTCATTAAAAACTATTTAAAAACATATGTGTGGTCATGCCAAAGTTAAAATATTTAACATGGAAGACCAAACAACTGCTAGAAAAAATGGGCTACCATCAGATTAATGTTACTATCCAGATTATGTTACTATAGACCCTAATTGGTCTAAACCTGTCCTTTAGAAGTACTATTATATATTATAATACTATATAATGTAATATAAGTGTATCTTGTCATTTATAATACAGTGGAACTTTGGTGTTTGTCATTAAAGTGTCTGATAACCAAAATACACGATAACTGAAGCAATATTTCTCATAAAAAATGATGTAAAACTAATTAATGTCTTCCGGGCACACCAAAATATGAACAAAAGTACATTTTATATAGAATAACTACAGTTTTATATACAGAACACAATGAGAAATAAATACAAAAAACTACTGAAATGGATAAATGAAGAGTTAACATCAGTCTTACAGGTTTACGCTCTGTTTTAGAGAGTGCCAGTGTGGTCCAACCACAGCCTTTGTTTTGTTCACCTGTTCTCTGGGATCTCGGCCGCTATTTGTTTTCACACCCATTGTCAGGCGGTAACACTGAGCGTCATTGCTTTAGTGTGACATGTTTTAGTTTGTTTTGAGCGTTATTATTTGGCTGCTTTTGTTATTTTTCTGTGAAGCTCTTTACATTTGGTTGAATGCTTCATTTTCACAAAATTAGTGTTTGAGTCACGTGGGCATGCTGACGAAAACCAGGTGGACGAATGATAACTGGGACAAAATTTCCTTGAAAAAAGTAGACGATAAATGAATTGTACGATAACTAGAGCAAATGATAACCTGAGGTTTCACTGTATACACCAATGAGCCAAAACATTACGACCTAATATGGCTGTCAAAACAGCTCCAGTCCACCAAGGCATGGGCTCTACAAGACCTCTAAAAAAAGGTGTTAGCAGCAGATCTTTTCAGTTCACCTTTGATTGGACCTTGTTCATGAACACCCCACAGATGCTCAGAGTGAGATCTTGGGGAGCTTGCAGGCCACCGTTGGTTGGTATTGACCACTGCTGACTGGGAGCAACCTAAGCCTTGCCATTTCAGACATGTGCCAACCCAGTTGTCTGGTCATAATGAGTTGTCAAAGTCACTCAGCTATGCTACATTCAATGTGTTGAACACGAGAACCAACTGTTCATACCACCTTCACACGTGCCATTTGTAAAGGTTGCCCATTGGCTCATTGGTCTATATATCATATATCACACTTCTAGTTTTAATCACTTCATATCTAAAAAGGTAAACATTTTGCAGTGTTCTTGTATAACTGTTTGAGCTGATGAAGTGCATCCTGGTCAGGGTGGTGGGATGCATTGCTTGGCAGCACAGTCACAGGTTTCATTCAATCCACTTTGCACTGAACCATAATTCAACAGCATTAGAGGCTCTTGGCGAGACCACAGGCAGCCTTCACCCACTCCCGGTGGGTGTGAATGAATGTGCTGAAGCCTTCCTAAGTGTATGTGTGTGTGTGTAGCCGCTGAGACCGTGTGGCCTTTTCCGGCTGGTCAATGAAAGGACTCTATTAGTCAGAACTGAATTCTGCAGCATGCTGTTGGACAGTCATTGAGAGAGAAACTGGGACTATGAGAGCTTTTCCTGAGCCTGCAGGTGGAACCGGTGCATGGAAAATGGTAGGCTTTGCAGCGGCATTGTACAAGCAGAAGGAGCTGGTGCAGAACAGGTAATGTATGGGTACCTGCATGGGCTTCATTTTGCCTGTTTGGACACCCTTTAGAATGCACTTTTACTTTTAGAATGCAGTTTTATTTTAGGGCATAGGAATTTCAGCCCTGTGGTGCAGAGATGAACCATTCAAGGCTGTTTAAAATCAGAACAAAGCTTAACTTGCTGGCTCATATTCAATATTTTGCCTTTCCATTAGCTTTAATCAAAGTGTATTGACTTCATCCATCTTCTGATGTTCCATACTTAATTATTATAATTAACGTAATTATCTGCAGGATAGCGTAAAGGTTTCGCCCATACCTGCCCATAGTAGGCTGTGAAAATGAGGGAGATATCCCAGATGATCAGCAAGAAAGGTCCCCTATTGGCTAATGTCAGTCCCAGATGCAGATGGAGCTGTGGAGAGGGCTAACATCAGTCTTTGGGGGGGGAGGTCATCACTTTCAAAAACCCACTCCTAGCGACAGCCATTGGACTCAACACAACGTCAAGTGACACACATCAGGTGGGATTGTTTGTTCATGATCACCTGTGGATTGGTTTGCCCAGTACCATGACACATTGCAGACAGAAACTGAGAGATTGTATCACTATGAAATTGAGAATGCAACAGAAAGTCTACCCATCCATTCATGGTGACTATAAGGCACATAAAATAATATTATAATAATAATTAGGGCTGCAATTATTGCTTGGCATAGTTAATTCATTGTTCACAGGATGTATACAATTATTCACAAATTGCAGTTCACTACAGGAAGTCTAGGGGGCGATATGGCATTTGCTATTGTGGTGCCTCGTGAATGCTAAAGTAAAGCTAAAATATTGATTTGATATTTAGTGTTACACACAGTTAGTTTCAACCTCACAATCTGATTGGCTGAGAGACATTCAAGCAATTCTGATAATGCACGATAACGTCACTCTGATAGAAGCTCCACCGCATACACGTAACAGTGCATCATGGTTTCCTCACTCAACAAAGAATCATATAGAAAGGTAATATACTATTATATATATATATATATATAAAATAGTATATAAAATATACTATCTATATACTGTACTATTCTATATACTAATCATATAGAAAGAAATATACTATTATATATTATTGTATAGTTATTATAATTATTCATATAATTTTTGGCATTTTACTCCATTTTATTGATAACATTTAAACATGGAAGTAACTGTAGAATCAAATGTTTGTATGTATATTCATGACAAACTACATTAGAACATATGCCTAAAAGTGTAGTTTCATGCCAGTAGCCTTCATTGCTAATGTTCCAGATTGTTTATATAGCAAAAAGTCAATGATTTGTATGGAAGCACCAAATATTTGGCATCTGAAATTATTGGGCAGAAAAATGTGAAGTGTTTCAGTGTCTGTATCCAATGACACTCACATTAAACACACAAAACATCCATGAGATGTTACATCATTTATTTTAGACATTTTTATTATTTTATTAAATATTAGTAATCATGTAACATACACACATCTTCATACATATTCATACATTATTGTCTTTTGTTTTATATACAAATATAAAAATAATCAGTTAATCTCATGTTATTAAACCTAATGATGAAGACTTATTTTGCGGAATAGTTTAGTTATTCATTTTATCATTTATAGAAATAAAGAATCATGATGGACCATTTCAGACACAGCCCTAGTTTCCCTTGATGTTCTGCTTGTGTGTGTATATCTTGTTACAGGTTTGTTTCTGCAGCCTCGTCGAGCTTGTTCTGGAACAGTGTGGTGAGACATAAGGGCTAAACTGCAATAAAAGTACTTCCACATTTCTCGTGACTCAGCAAGAACTGTTGCTGGAGGCTTCTTTGGTAATTAATGTGAAGCATCGTTCTCACAAACACAGTCCTGTTCCAGCAGCACTGCAGTCCTCACCTCTGCTTCCCATCATCTGAACAGCGCAGCCTGAGTGAGAATCTCACTACGACTGTCAGATAAGTGTGTGTGTGTGAGGGGTAGCACACTAGAACAGAGAGGCAGTCACAGTCGAAAAAGGAGTGTGGGGGTTCCTATGTCAACACAAATGTTCGAGTGAGGGATGAAAGGAAGCAGAATGAGATACAGTAGAGTGAGGAAAGACTGCTTTGCACTGTCAGTAGCACTAGCACCGCAAAGATAACTGTCACCAGCATTTTTCACGCTACCCATCAAGCCGAGCATATGGATATAGACTGCCATAGGGATGTCCTACACCTGTCAGCCATAACATTAACACCACCTTCTTGTATCTATGATTGTATAGGTGCGATTTGTAGTTCTACAATTACAGGCTGTAGTCCATCTGTTGACTTTGTTCGCCTCCTTTCACCCTGTTCTTCAATGCTCAGGACCACCACGGAGGCTTAGTGGTTAGCACGTTCGCCTCTCAGCGCTGAGGTCTTGGGTTCGAGTCCTCATCTGAGCGGAGTTTCCATGTTCTCCCCGTGTCTGCGTAGGTTTCCTCTGAGGACTCCGGTTTCCTCCCACAGTCCAAAAACATGGAGATCAGGTGAATTGGCTACTCTAAAAATTACCCTGGTGTGTGTGTGTGTGCATGAATGTGTATGTCTGTGTATGTATGTGTGTTTGCCCAGATATGGTTGGCACTCTGTCCTGGGTGATTCCCCCTAGTGCTCGATGCAGTCCTCCAGGTGGACGGTCGCTTTCGCTTGAGAGTACGCTGTATGCGACTGGCTGCTGCTTCTCATGTGTGTGGTGTAAATGGAGTGTGTTGATTGTAAAGCATCCTCGGGTTTGAGAAAGGCGGTATATAAGTGTAACGTTCATTCATTCATTCACCACACAGCAGGTGATCATTCTCAGCAACACTGATGTGATGGTGGCATTTTAGTGGATCAGACCTCAAGGACTGGAGTTTTACACCCCTGACCTAAAGTCGCCCAACCTTTGGCTATAGGGGTATTACCACCCCAGCATTGGACTGCAGAGCAGTGGAACTGCTTTGGGAACTTTGGAATGAATCGTGCAACATCAGTACCAGTGGCTGAGCACAATCAGATCATCACAGCAATGTTCTAACATCTAATGTCTTAAAGGCGTCTGTTAATACTTCTGGTTTCAGAAGCAATGCTGGATGGTGTTGAACGTGCATATGTTTATATCCATCAAATGTATTTATGTACACATGATTATTCATCTACGTATGCATTCCCCAAGCAATGGATCTGGACTGCCAAAGACCGCTACAGGGAATGTGAGAGCTCAGATATGACATCCACCCCCTCCAGTCTGTGGGACGTATAATTGCGAGTAACATTCCTTGATAAGCTGCATCTCTGTCTATAGATTCAGGCTTTGATGTTTAGATCTGCGCTGCATCTTCATCAGGCTGTGTAAAGTGTTACACTAATTACAGGGTAGAATAGGTGGCGCAGCGTGCTGAGCAGGAACAAAGCTTGTTATTATCAGCACCACGCTACTTCTGTGTAAGCAAGGGGTATATGTGTGTAGGTGTCTGTGATTGTGCTTGCATGAGAGTTGTATAAAAGGAGAGATGCTTTACGAGTGTGATTTGAATTTGGATGCTGTGCTCATCAGATGTGACTCACCACGTCTTTATGTTTTAATGTGTGTATGTTGCTTGGTTCAGACTGTAGGGTTCTATGTGAAAGAAATACTATGTGGTGATGAGATACATTGACAACGTCTTTGAAGATGCATTTCATTTGGAAAGTCAAAAAAAGTTTGGCAAACAGAGACACATTTGACCCTTAATGATCTCCAGTTTTCTGAAAAGTTAAGTCATTTCTGTGGTGAATATTTAGTTTAGCACCCTGTGATTTTGTCTCTTCCTGAAACAAGCCATTTTGCCATTTTATGGTGAGCTATTTTTAATAAGCTCTGCTGTGATTGGTTGGTTACAGCTGGGTAGGACTCATGGTTAACATGTAGGCACCAGAAAACACGGAAAATGGAGAGGAGAGTTAAAGACGATGATGATGATTTGCATGGTATGCAAGAGAAGTGTGTGACAGACGAGGTTATTCAAAGGAAAGAACTGTTGATGAATTTAATGTCTGATGAGGAAATACAATTTGCCTGACCTCATGAGGGCAGAAAACTATTGGAATAACTCTCTCTACTCTCTCTCTATTTCTCGCATTCTCCTCTCTCTCTCTCACTCTCTCTCTCTCTCTACTCTCTCTTTCTCGCATTCTCTTCTCTCTCTCTCTCTCTCTCTCTCTCTCTCTCTCTCTCTCTCTCCTCTCTCTCTCTCTCTCTCTCTCTCTCTCTCTCTCT
>BRDA01007953.1:26075-44562 GCA_036984385.1 Crenuchus spilurus | reverse complement strand
CTCTCTCTCTCTCACTCTCTCTCTCTCCTCTCTCTTTCTCACATTCTCTTCTCTCTCTCTCTCTCTCTCTACTCTCTCTTTCTCGCATTCTCCTCTCTCTCTCTCACTCTCTCTCTCTCCTCTCTCTTTCTCACATTCTCTTCTCTCTCTCTCTCTCTCTCTCTCTCTACTCTCTCTTTCTCGCATTCTCTTCTCTCTCTCTCTCTCTCTCTCTACTCTCTCTCTCTCCTGTTTTATTTCTGTCTCTCTCCATTTCTTCCTTGCTTGCTTTCTCTGTCTTTAACATCACTCTTACAGGTTTACGCTCTGTTTTAGAGAGTGTGATGTGTTTTAGTTTGACGTCCGTGACATCATCTTGGCATATGGTAATTTGTCCAGAGGGGTCTGTTTTTGGCGCACTAAATAAATTAGCCCAAAAACACTGGAAAAATAATGGAAATGTTTTGGATGAACGCACAGGGTGATGCTCACTGAACAAGAAACAATGTTTTTTGCAAAATTAGTGGTGAGTCATGTGGGAATGCTGATGAAAACTGGGCGAATGGACGATAACTGGGACAAAATTACCGATCATAACTGAATTCCATGGTTCCACTGTATTAATGCTTTATTCATATGCATGGTCCCGCTGATTGGATCACATGGATGCTCTGATCTGGTCAGAACATCTACAGATCAAATAATGCAGTCCATCCTCTCTGGATGCTAGCAGTTAGCAGTTAGTGACTTTGCAGCTCTTTTCTAGCCTCTCAAAATTGGCGTTGATCCAGTCTGTGCTCCACCGCCCCCCCCCCCCTCACTGAGCCATGCTTGCTTACCAGCATCCTCTGCTCTGTGGCCATAAATAATTCTCTCTGTAAGTCAGAAGGCAGAATCACCCTCTCTTTAGTCTCTATGTCTATCTCTTACATACCTCTTTCTCTGTTGAATTCTCTCATTGTCTATCACATTCTGCTTTTTATCTCTCTGTATGGCTCACTTTTTCTCCTGGCATCTCTCTCTTTCTGGTTCTTCCTTCCTTGCCTTCCTGACTTGCTCTTCTTTTGTTGGTCTTCATTAAGTTCAACAGTTTGTAGGACGTTATAAGAACGTAAATGGTGAGTGACTTTTTCCCAAATTACATTCATCTAACATGATTTTTTCCAAAGTGTTAGGCAGACTTTTGTTCAGCACAAACTCAGCAACAACAGTGTCAAAACAGTAAGTGTCATAAATCAGTAACTTTATAATAACTTTCATTAATAAGCCATTAACTAATGATTAATAACTCTGAACAAATCATTAGTTCATGAGAATTTGAACATGAACAAATGTTTATAAATGACAGTTCATGTAGTTACTAATGATTGTATTCATTTCTGCAAATGTTAACAAATCATTAGTAAATCATTTGATAATGAAATTCTCATGAACTAATTATTTGTTCACAGTTATTAATCATTAATTAATGGGCTATTAATGAAAGTTATTATAAACTGATACCCATAAATCTATATTTTGATTAAATCTGTTCTAAACTTACACTTTCCAAAAACCTATTTTCAGATGTGCTGATATATTGTGAAAAAACACTCTAAGCATTTCTAGCCAAGACTTTTGAGCTCAGAACTGAATAAACAGAGGTGTTGGCTACACACTGGTCATTACAGCTTTTAGACATTATATGTGGTTTAATTTCTAAAGTTTAACTAATGTGAGTTGATGTGTTTGACTCATTCAGTGGCTCTTAGATCATATATTTATGAGATGAGTGTGAGTCTGTTGTTCAGGAACAGGTGAGAGGTCTTTGTTCATGTACAGATTCCACACATACCAGGGCTGCAATTCCACCAATGGAATGTCTGGAATTACCATGTCATTATCATATGCATCTGGTGCATCTTTTGGCCGGAAAATATGAGCAGTTGCAACCCTTTAAGATTTCCAGGGTGTGTTACGGTTTGTATTTAGGATACAGTCTCGCAGTTATAAGTGTTTATGCGAATTTCGGTTTTGTTCCCACAGACTTCTGTTTGTTCTGTAGACTTCAAAGGGTTAACCTTACATGAATGAATGAATGAACGTTACACTTATATAGTGCCTTTCTCAAACCCAAGGATGCTTTATAATCAACACACTCCTTTTACACACACTCAATCACACACCTGTACATGTCAAAATGTGTTTGAGTCCCAGTCTCTGTACACAATTAGCATCTCCAGTCTTCACCTACCCACTGCCCAAGGTTTTGTGCCATTGGAAGGGCATCATAAATAGCTGCCAGAGGAAATCTAATGTGACTTGCGGTCATCATCCATAACTCTTGCCAGGTGATTTTCTGCCTCTCTAAATTCTTCAGTCTCTGTTTTCCTTGTGAGGCTGCTGTTGCATGGATTATTTTCTTTTGCTGCTCTTGAATAAAATTTGTATTTATCCTCCCTGGTGTCATGGCATTGCTAAATGCTTTCCATGAATCTGACCCTAGTCTTTCACTTAGTAGCTGTCCTATCACATCCCTGTCCTCCAGTGCTCCACCACCTCAAGAATGTTTACATTCCCAAACTAAGCTTGTTAACTGCAGTTGCCATACTAGTAAAACAACATGGCCTTATTTTTTTTCCTTTCTAGGCTCTTCACCTCCGTAATCAACCTCTCCGCATGTTTGTGTTCAGCTTAGAAGTTCTCAATGTTCGTCATTACATTGTTACACTTTTTCCTTGTTCTGAATTTGCTTATCCAAACAAGGTTTGCCTCAGGCTTTATCTACTCCTTTAATGTCAACAGCACACGTGGAGTTATCAGGTATTCTCCTGTAGGCCTGGGTCGCATTCAATGTTTAGGAACCTGGAGGAGGTCAATGGCATTAACCCTCTGGGGTCTGCTTTCCCGGCGGCAACAAAATTAAAAACAAACCAAATGAAACATACCCCAGAAATCTTAAAGGGTCTATTTTTCAAATATATATAGCTTGAATCTAAAAATATTTTTAGATTTTTGTGAGAGGAGCTTAAAGAAGCAGAGACACGTCTGTGAGATTGAGTCAGACAGCTGCACATATTTTCCCGCCAAAAGACATGCTCAGTCATTCATATGATAATGACATGGTAATTCTGGACATTCCATTGCTGGGTTCCAGTAGCCAGGAATCTGTGGAATGTATATAGAACAAAGACCTCTCACCTGAATGTTTCACACCTATCTCATAAATATTCAATGTAGGGTTAGTGGCTGAGGAAAACAGTGTCACCTCACATTTGTTAAGCTTCAGAAATAAAATCACATACAATTTCTAAAAACTGTAGTGACCAGTGTGTAGCCAACACCTCTATTTATTTAGTTCTGAGCTCAAAAGTCTTCGCTAGAAATGTATAGAGTGTGTTTTTTCACAATATATCAGCACATCTGAAAAATAGGTTTTTGTGAAGTCTAAGTTTAGAGCAGATTTAATCAAAATATAAATTTATGATGCTCTTACTGTTTTGTTACTGTTGTTGCTGAGTTTTTGCTGAACAAAAGCCTGTGTAACACTTTGGGGAAAACATTATGGAAGTTCTGCAGTATGTTAAGGAATGAAAGGCAATGAAATGCTAATAAAATGCTGTCAGTCATCATTACTGAATGAATTGAAAATTACAATCGACAAATACATTCAGCTTCAGGTTGGATTTGTTTTGAAGAGGAATCTGAAATTGAGCCAAGCAGGAAAAAGATTGGGAATGATGCTGTTTATATTAAAAATGAACAGATTCGGCTACTAAATTAGGAAAAGTTTCACATGTGGTTTAAAAATGCATATGGTCATGACCCTGTTGTGACATCACTGTCTGCATGCTTCAAAACACGAATACAGCATTGTGACAAAGTTATTTAATTTTTTATGTACTTCCGACTTTTGGGAGAAAATCAGCCCTCCAACATGTTATTGTCACGTGGGAAATCAAGTAGGCATTCACAAATCAATAATGCAGAATTCTCATAGCTGCGATTCCTTGACAGTGGCTGCATCCATAGAATAAGTAATAGCATGTTTTAATCAAATGTTTTAAGTTTTAAAAATTCTTTTTGTAAGGACAGTTGTCAAACAGCATCGAGATCTTAATTAAGGTCTCACAGACTAGCCCATGCAGTTTAGCACACAGTATGACTTAGAACTCAGTGGTCAAATGTGTAAATGTGATTTTTTTGAGAGAACTGTTCAATTAATCATGAGGAACCATCTGGGATCAGAAGATTCAGAGAAGCCTGGAGAAGATCAACATATGCTGGGACCTTATGCTTAATGTCTGATTAAATCAAAAATAATAATAAAATACACATAGGAGTCATCATATAGTTGGCTTATAAATGAAGTAAACCATAAACTTTTAGATCCTAATGTCTTTAAAATGTGAAACACAAATTCTGTACTCAGTATTGTGTATTTGATACACGTCTTTGTGCTCTTTCAGTGGCAAAATTAGGCATTTAGGTAAATGCTATGCATTTTTGTATTTTTATGATAACATTTGTGTTATTATTTTAAGATCAATGTAACACTTTTATCAGGATCACTTTATCAGGGGGACATCACTAGTGAAACATGATGCATGTCTCCTCAGTGATAAAGGCCCAGTATCCTGATATGATAATGCTTATCAGTACTTATCATCGCTAGGCTACTTCTCTAATTACATGATAAATCTTTGCTACTTTGTTAGGCTATATTCTAAATCTTTGTTAGGTTACTTTGCTAGACTACATTCTAAATATTTGCTAAGTTGCTTGGCTAGGCTACATTATACATATTTGCTAGGCTATGTCTCTAGCAGTAAAAATTTTTGCTAGGCTACTTTGCCAGGCTACATTATAAATCTTTGCTAGACTACTTTGCTAGGCTACGTTATACATATTTGCTAAGCTACTTCCCTAAGCTACATTATAAATCTTTGCTAAGCTTCTTTGCTAGGCTACATTTAAAATATTTGCTAAGCTAATTTGCTAGGCTACATAAATCTTTGCTACGGTACTTGACTAGGATGCCTTCTATTTGCTAAGCTATTTTGCTAGGCTACATTATAAATATTTGCTAAGTTGCTTGACTAGGCTACATTATACATATTTGCTAGGCTAAGTTTCTAGTAGCATTAAAAATCTTTGCTAGGCTACTTCGCCAGGCTGGATTATAAATCTTTTTCTAGACTACTTTGCTAGGCTATGATATAAATATTTGCTATACTTTACTAAGCTACATTATAAATCTTTGCTAAGCTTCTTTGCTAGGCTACATTTTAAATATTTGCTAAGCTAATTTGCTAGGCTACATAAATCTTCTACATTATACATCTTTGCTAAACTACTTTGCGTTTGGGTTAGGAGTGTATGTGGGTGGGGGGGATTCCATTGCGGGTTGGGTGTGGCTTGAATGTTGCACCTATATAATAAAAGGTTTTACACTGTCAGAGAAACATTATATAGATACGATATAAGATAAGATAATCATTTATTAATCCCTCAGCAGGGAGATTTGCAAAAAATTAACCAAAATTGCTTTAGGTATTTTTTAAAATCGCGCACCATTTTCAGGTGTATCTTAGCAATGCAGACAATGCTTTCATTGTGTCACACCCTTAGTGGCGGCTGCTCTGCCCTTCCGATTTCTGATGTCATTGTCTCCATCCCCGGTATGTCTCATTATGTTTCGTGATTTTGCTCACCTGTTCCTCATGTATTCCTAGATTAGTTCCCCAATAAGTACTACCTCCTTGTGTCTGTCTGTGTTGCTCATGTTAGTTGGTGAATGTTCAGGATAGTGTGTATGTCAGCAGTGTTTACTGTGATCATCGTGTTCCGTGCCCTCAAGCACCATTAATAAACATGTTTCGTGCAACTTTGAGTCTCCAGTCCCTTCAGCCATGGACAGAATGAGCGACCCAAAAACGGGGAGAGGCCTGCACCAGGAGCGAGTGTGTGGAGCGGAGGATCCAGATTCACCGCGGTCATTGGTGGGTGAATGAGGTCTTGGACCTCATCAGACAACACCTTACCCACCTTCCCGCAAAGTTTCTGGACTCCCTTCAGCATTACTGCACTTGTGACTGGTGGGACCCGTTCTCTCTCACCAGATGGGAGATTTTCTTGGGCGGTGGGTGCGAGCAGGACAATGGAGGCTCGGGCAGAGAAGGCGACCGAGCCCAGCAGGAAGTGGCTAAGGAGGGGCTTTCTTGCTGTGTCGGGTGGCTTGTGCTGGGAGCAGTGCAGCTGCTGCAGGAGTGGAGAAACGCAGCAGCAGCAAGGCACGCAGGGCCGAGAGGAAGCGCGTGCGGCGGGAAGCCACAGCACTGGAGCTCAGCGTGGTGGAGTACGCAGAAGCCACCTCGGCAGAGGAGCATGCAGTGGAGGCCAAGGAGAAGCCAGCCACCAATACCCCAGCCATGCTTGTCCCAAGATCCATGCCCCCAGCCCTGCGTGCTGAAGTGGCCCTGCCTCCTGCACGAGCAGTGAAGGTGGCACCGCCCCCAGCACTAATAAAAATGGCCCCAGCCATTGAGGAGACTCCACCCCCGGCTGAGGTCATCATGGAGACCTCCCACTCCACTCAGGGCAGCGTGGAGGCTTCCTACTCCGCTCAGGACATTGCAGAGGCTCCGTCCCCAGCTGAAGTCGTTGTGACTGCTCCCTCTAGTGTTCCAGCAGCCAGGAGTGCTGCTACACTCACCAAGATTCCAGCAGCCAGGAGTGCTGATAATTTCTCCCAGGTTCCAGCAGCCCGGAGTGCTGCTCCGCTGTCCCCACTGATCACCCCGCACCCGTGGGCCTTCCCTCCAGTGGCCCCGTCCACATGGTCTGTCCCTCAAGTGACCCCGCCCATGTGGTCTGTCCCTCTAGTCTCCTCACCCACGTGGTCTGTTGCTCCAGTCACCTCACCCATGCCGTCCGTCCCTCCAGTCACTTCACCCACGTGGTCTGTCCCTCCAGTGTCCCCGCCCATATGGGCTGCTCCCCAGTGGCCCTCACCACAGCTCATCCACCTGTCAAGGCCCATGGCTATGGGCCCACTATGGACCCACATGTACTGAGACTCTGTGTTCCACACAGCGCTGGATGTCGCCATGCGGACACTAAAAACATTTTTACAAAGACATTTATGATGGGCTGTGCCCTTTTTGTTATAGTGTCACAGTGTTTTCTGTACTCGTGTTTCCATTGTGATCCCATGTCTTTGTGAAAATTTTTTGTCTGTTCCCTTGTGCCTTCTGTGTGTGTGTGTGTGCCGTTCTCTCTCTCTTTCTCTCGTTCTCGTTCTCTCTCTCATTCTCATTCTCTCTCGTTCTTGCTCTTGTTCTCTCTCTCTCTCATTCTCTCTCTCTCGTTCTCTTTCTTTGGCGCCTCGGGTCGAGGCGCCATGGACGGGGACACTGTCACGCCTCCAGTGGTGTAACTGACCAATCCCTTGCGACTTCAACAGGGGGGAAATGAATCTGGCTCCCAGACACGAGTCGGCTATGATCGTTCACTTCAAAGAGTCGACTCTAAGACTCTATGACCCATCACTCACACACACACACTTTTGAAACACAGCAGAGAGAGGGAGAGAGAGAGAGAGCAGCAGGGTTTCCTTTTCATTCACACATATCAATTCTGTCTCAGTTCAACCTTATTTCACCTCTTTTGATAAAAATACGTAACAAAGTGCGTCCTGTATCGGTTCAATACGGAATCCGACTTTTAATTTACAAATACGGAGTGATTCCGTATTTTACAGGACGGGTGGCAGCCCTAGTTCTTAAGAATCTACTGGGATCTAAAGGGGTTAAAGGTCAACTGTATGTAAAGTTTGTTGAGCTTGAGTCTTGTCACTTTGGAGCTGCTGAGTATTTACATTTGAGGCATTTTGCAGACACTCTTCTCCAGAGTGACTTACAGTTGGGGGTTAGGTGATTTGCTCAAGGACACTTCAGTCATGATCCGCCTGGGGATCGAACCAGCAACCTTCCAGTCACAAAACCAGGTCCCTAAACACCAGGCCACAGCTGCCCTGTATCAACAGTTTGGAATCAGGGCAACTGAGCAGTTATCTTGGCAGTTAATAGCTGCATGCTGTGAACCAAATGAGATGATTAAGTTGTTAATCGCTGTTATTTATATGCCAAATGATTGTCAGCTAAAATGTCAGGGTCATGACAGCCCTATGTTACACCTCTAGTTATGTGTACAGACTTTTGATTGGAACTGTAGATCTTTGTGCTGATTCTCTTTATATTTTTCACATTTTGGATGCCCCCACTGTGAAACCTTTTAATAGCTTATGATGTTTATTATTATGGTGTTTATTCTGCTTTTTTTGGGGTCTGTGAAGCCATCCAGACATGGAGGTCATCCGCAATGCGTCTGATGCAGTATTACAGATGGCAATGAAGAGAGAAACACAAACATTTCCACTCAAGAAGGGCATCTGAATGCCCCTGAAGGGCTTTCATTTCAAGAGAAGTGCTCAGAGGTGCTGTAAGTGTAGAGAAATGACACGTCAGACAGGAAACCAGCTCCTGAGGGAAGTGTAGCAGCTCGGGTGGCAAAAATTCAAGCAGTTCCTACTAAATGGTTTTGGGTTTGTGTGGAGAGTGAAAAGCTATTTATACAGTTTTCTTCATCAATATGTTGTGTAGTTTTGAATTGGAGCTAAGAGGCTAATGTAACAGTAGTTACAATTCTTATTTGTTATTTATATTTACATTTAGATATTAATCCTGCAGTTCATTCCAATGATGCTGTTATGGTTTATCGGCACTGTAAAATGTGACCGTTAAGATGGTTACACATTAAACACATACAGGGGTTAGACAATGAAACTGAAACACCTGTCATGTTAGTGTGGGAGGTTTCATGGCTAAATTGGACCAGTCTGGTGGCCAATCTTCATTAACACTGCATTTCCCAGGTTTGAATAAAAAAAAAAACCCCTTCTTGTGAGCCATTTGAGAGGTAATGTGATGTAAATGAGAGTCTGGAGGGCTAGTGTGTAGGGCCACAGATGCACCAGCAAGACGTGCACCAACAATTTGTCCTCTTTAGAACTCTGGTATGTCACCATAATGTTGTGTGCATTGTAATACACTATATAACTGTGCTCTTACCTGCTAACTGAACCTTCACACTCTGCTCTTACTGGTGCAATGTGACATTAATGAAGATTGGCCACCAGACTGGGCCAATTTAGCCATGAAACCTCCCACACTAAAATGACAGCTGTTTCACTTTCATTGTCTAACCTCTGTAAATTGACCTCAGACTACCATCATCGCTCAGTATAAACCTCAGAGCACTACAAAATGGCAGAACCCCAAAGAAGTGCACTATATAGTAAAAAGAGCAAACTGTATATATTTTTTCTTCTGTAAAATATCTAACAAGCATGTTTGTTTTCATGCTGTCTTGAAGCATTCAGAAAATATTAAACATACATTAGATATTTGAATTTCTTTGATGACTGTTTTTTAGCTGTTTATTTTTACGTTTGTATGAAACTTTGATATAAGTATCACTTTAAATGATGTAGTACTACTTTAAATGCACTGTAATAGAGCATCTCACCCAAGCTGGTGTAATGAGTAATCAGTGTTTCAGGTGCTGGCTGCTCCTCTGACATATACAATTTGGCGGATCCGCCAGCCTGCCTTCTTCTTCCAGGCTTTGCCCGGCTGTTGGGCTGCAGGTTGGCAGGTGGATGGTTCAGCATGGTTTAGCTTAATTCATTCTCCATTCAGTTATTCTCAACATTGGACACACTGGATATCACAGCTTTGAAAAGACATGTACTCCGATGGTTTGGCATGTTTTGGGATTATTCAGTCATGTAGCATGATTTAGAGATTACTCGATGTGGTTTTTGTTTTTGTTTTTGTTTTGTTGTTTTTGTCTTTTTCTGCAGAAGAGACTGAAATGGCAGACGGCTCTTGCATGATGGCTGGCCAAGTTGCCCGGTCTGCAAAGCTGTCGCAGAGGAGGAGCCAGCCAAAAAGAGATCTCCTGACATGCTTGAGTTTTTACTTCTTGTTAAATCTTGTGTCTGCCTGTCATGGACCTTAATGTTTTGACTACTTGGTCCAAGACTTAGAGTGATGCCAGTTTCACTGTTTATTGTAAATCTGTTTGTTGATCAACTACAGAACTCAATAGACACCTAATTGTTCCAATCGAAATACATCACTAACAGCTTCGCGCAAACTGCATCCAGATCTTAATTATGGTTTCACAGACTAGTCGATGTTTTAATGTGGAGAATGTCATACTATGAGCTTTAAAAAAATAACAAAAACTTGTGTAACAGAATGCTGTATCCGCCATCTTGGACAACTGACCAGGAAGTCTTGTCTTTTACAAACCCTGCTTTAGTGGCTGTCTGTAGTTATGGCTTTCATTAAATCATTAGTCTGTGAGACCTTAATTAAGTTTTGGATGTGGGTTGACATGTCTAGGTGACTACTGATTTCTAGTGTTGGTTAGTAATGTTAGCCCTGTAACTCCAGTTCTAAGCTTAAACCCTGGAGTCAGTGCTCTGGCTGGCAGAAGATTAAGGAAACTATGACAAAACATTTATACAACTCTGTGAGTGTCACGCTCTGCCCCCTTGTGGTCAGGATTATGTTCACACTTTTCTTTATTTTTGGTTTGTTCTCACTTCCTGGTTGATGTCACTTCCTTATGTCCATAAATGGTTTGTTTCCTGTTTTAATTTAGGTCCTGTCACTGTTTTAGTCTCATCTGTCCCTTGTTTCATGTCATCACCCCGTCTATATAAACCCTGTTTGTTTGAGTGTGTCTCAATATTTTGTATGTATCACATCAAATCGCTGTCGTTTGGTTTATTTATGTTTCATGTACTTCTAGGTATTTTGCAGTTAACTCTTATCTTTACTCATTTAATAAATCATTTATTTTCTTTTTTTCTCTGCATGTTCATTCGCTTTTTTAGTTTATCCCAGCCCTGACAAATCTACATTTCTCTCACTCCACGCCTGTCCTGACAGTGAGATTTTATCCTACAAACAAAACTAAATCACAGAAACCTTAAAGGGTCTAATTTACAAATATGTAAATGTTGAATTGAAATATGTTTTTAGATATTTGTGAGAGGAGCTTAAATAAGCAGAGACACATTTTTCAGTCATAGAGTCACAGAGCTGCACTTTTTTCCCGCCCACTCACGCCAAGTGTCATTCAAATGATGATGAAATGGTAAATCCGGACATTCCATTGGTGAATTAGTGGCTATGGAATGTGTGAAAACCCCCATTAAACAAAGAGCTCCCACCTTGATTGTTCACACCTATCTCATGAATATTCAAAGTAGGGTTAGTGACTCAGTAAAACACAGTGTCAACTCACATATGTTAAGCTTTGGAAATAAATAGGTAAACAATATGTAAATATGATATGAACCGTTCTGTTAATAGATTGACTTGGGTCTTGAGTACTGAGGTGGAAGTAGGGTTTCTTACTTCTTTATTAAGAAACTCTGCCACCCACTGTCCTACCCACTCACTGTCAAATCTCTAAACATGATAGCCAGATTGAACAGTGAACCGTTATTAGTTTAGGACTCTTTACATAAGCATATTACCACAGTCTTTCATGGTCATTGGCTTTCATATTAAGCAGCTGAATGTGAACATATAATTATGAAACATCCTCATCCATCTCAGCTAATGTGTGGAGGCAAGACGACCCAGTCAGAGGGGGCAATTTTAGAAGAGCGCAAGGATTTTTTTGCCAGATAATTAAAGCGATCTCCAGAGTGCGGGGTTTGGAAATAAATAACCTTGAAGCCCTCAATCTGGATCGTAATGCTCTTCTCAGCAGATGGCGTCCCCCCCGCAAACACGTTTAGCGAGGATGCTCTGAGCAAACATTCTCCTTGAGGGAAGCTGACAGCTTTCGCCACCGCTGCCCGCCACTCTAAACTCTGACACGGATCTACAGATGTGTCAGCCGCCTGTTCATCTGTTCAAGCTAAGGATTCTGGGCTGCAGATGGTCTTTTTTTCCAGTTATTGACAGAAGGTTGGCACTTGGATTTGGAGAGAGAAAGAGTGTTGAAAGGAGAAGAAATCCATTGGTAAATAATAAACAGACTTTGTTGATGTTTCTGTCATTGACCAGTGTTTACGACCTTGCAGTGAAGTGTGTCTGCAGAGATGCCAGAGTGATCAGCTCTTAAAGCTTGGCTAAGCTGGGAAATTGCTGTTCTGGGAAAGCTAAACTGGACCAGACCCTTTTATGGCGAGATGGGGGAAAAGGCAAGGTTGAGGTGCAGAGCTGGTCTGAGCCACTAAAGCTTTCAGTGATCCATAACCATGATACGGCATTACTGAACATTTGTTCATTTAACAGCCCTTGTGGGGTGACATGACATTATCATGATGTTTCCACAACCTTTGGACAAGTGGAACTGTCTAGTACTGAAAGACTGAAGGTTTTAGTTTAGAATGGTACCAAAAGAACCTATAAACATTGGTTGCCCCAGACCTTTTAAAGTTTTGCATCACCCCCTACATTGGACATTTCTTTTAGCCATCTTCTATGGTAGAACAGTGTCAATTATTTTAGCTCACTTTTGGTGTCTTCCACAAGTTGTAAACAATGAGCATGTAGACTTTAGTATGGATTGTGTATGGTGATTGTTGTATGAACTAATATCTCATATTCCTGCCATGATGTCTTAGTGAAATATGTCCTAAACTTACAGCGCTGAGTCGAGCCTCACTCAGATGCCTTTAGATCCCAAATGGTAGCCTCTTGTACTCTTTAGAGCCGCCAGTAGTTTCCGACTTTCCACACTCTTATAACTGAAGAGTAACTCAAACATTTGCCATTGTTTTTAGTGTAGTTACTGGATAATACTCCTTAGAGCATAATAAAAACCAAATCACACTGAAACAACCAGCATTTCGAGGAAAAACAATGCATTGTGAACATATCTGAATATAGTAATATGATGTCTTGCCCACATGCATCTGTGTTTGAGGCTGGAAGCAAGATATGAATGTTCCTTGGGAAGTCCATTGGCCTTGATCCTTCAGTAAAGAGGTTTATTAGTGGTGGGATTTTTCTAAATATTTGCATGAACCGATAAGCTTTCAGGCCTGTCCTTATGCTGTTTTTCTAGCTCACCGAGCATTACTGCACTGTCACTAAGCTGCATTCTCTCTAAATCAATACCAATTTCATTCCCAGGTCTCTGAGGTGAGCTGTTTTTAAATGAAGGTAAGGCAGGGGCTGTTTATAGACTCTGTCTGGGTTATAGTGTTTTTGGGTGTCTGTATTACTGATGAAATATCAGCCGTAGAGTTTGTAATAGTCTACTCCTTGTTCAGCTAGTTGAAGTTTATTGTAAATCCTGTTTTCACAATGATGCCAATATCAGGCATCCCTCCATCTAACAGGAGGTACTTTTATACTTTTACTCTGCAGCATATTATTACAATTCTATACTTCTTTACCAAACCTTCCTCCATATTTTAATGATATGCTTTGTACTATTTCTCTCTCAACCTTCTGCTTGACATACCTCTAAAATGGTAAACGGCTACTTGAGTTGAGGAATGAAAATGGACTTGTAGCTCATTAGCAGCTTTTTGGCCTTTGCTGGGAAGTTCCTTTTGATTCTTGTCCTTATTGCTCTTGAAGCTCTAAGTGTTGCTGTGCTGATGTTTTTATCTTGGAGTTGCAGTATCCTGTTCCTCAGCGACCTTTAGCCACTGACAGAGCAGCCGTCTCAGTGCAGAGATTGTGTTATACTGCCTTAGTTTACTACAGGCTCCTGCTCTTTACCAGCTGATGTGACCTATTCTGAACGGCCCAGAGAAGATAAAAATTGTCACTATTTCAGGTGGACTTGTTCAGTAGTACATCACTGCAGCTTCATTGAATGATCACACTTTGTTGTTGCTGCTGCTGTTCCATTTGCTGTTGTTGCTGTAGTTGTTGCTGTTCTTGTTCTTGTTGTTGCTGATGTTGCTGCTGTTGTCGACACTGTAGCTGCTGTTACTGCTTTTGCTGTTGTTTCTGTTGTTGCTTTTGTTGCTGTAGATCTTGTTGCTGATGTTGCTGTTGTTGCTGCTGTTGTCGCTGTAGCTGCTGTTACTGCTTGTGCTGTTTCTGTTATTGCTATATTTGCTGTTTTTTCTGTTACTGCATTTGCTGTTGTTTCTGTTCTTGCTGACGCTGTTTCTGTTGCTGTAGCTGCTGCTGTTCTTGTTTTTGTTGACGTTGTTGCGGTTCTTGTTGCTGAAGTTGTTGCTGCTATTGCTGGCATTATTGCTTTTGTTGTTGTTGCTTTTCTTGTTGCTGTTGTTTCTGTTTTTGTTGTTCATGTTGCTGAATCTGTTGCTCTTCTTCCAGACTTCAGCTTGAACTTTACCATTATTGTTAACTGAGGACACAACTATTTGAATACACATTACGATCTTCTTATAGCTTTCACCTGCTTTGTGTGTATCAGTTATTCTATTTCTAGGTAGTTCCTTAGAGGTCAGCTGCTGATTGTTGGTACAAGGTTTAAGGACTCAGAGCTTTGAAACTTGCATCACACATGGCCTTTCCTAATGACTGTGAACAAGCTGTAGACTTGTTAAACTAAGACTGTGACCTTACAAGAAAAATACCACCATAGAAATACCAGATGTTCAATATAGACATATATTATTTTTATTTCATATTATTCCTTCCATACTATTAAATTGTGGTAATTTATTTCCACTGACGTCATAGTTTTATGCATTTTCATCATGAATGATCATCCCTAATTATAGCCCAGGTAATATCACAAGACTAATTAGACCAATTAGTAGCAGCACTGATTGCACACACAAGTGCTGTCAAGAAATTGCTGAATTCCAGTGGGAGTTCCAGTATCTCTAAATGTTGGCATTTGCCATGACATCTTAAAAAGCACTGATGTGGTATTAACTCATCATCTTGCAGAGTGCTTTCTCATAGTCTCGATATGCCTGAAGAAAATATTGACTTCTTGAAGGAACACTTCTGCTTCTTTAGAATTGGAGGACTGATTCACTTTGTGTATTGATCTCAGAACAGAAACAAACTAAAATATATACAATTCTGAGCTCATGAAACCTGAAATTCTGTAAAATCTGCAAATCTCATTTGTGCAAAGAAGCAGTTCTGTCAGACATGACATTACCTATGATTGCTCCTCTCCATATTTTTCCTCAGCTCTCCATTTAGATCCATTGAAGTGGTTTAATTTAATTAGTTTTCTGGTACCCATTCTGTTTTCAAGCATACTGCCAAGTTGTAAACCAACCAATCAGTGCAGAGCTCACAAAATTATTTATGAGCTCGCCCTTAAAGAGAAAACATCTTGTTTTAGTAAAAGGCAAAATCATATACAGTGGTATCTTGGGATACGAGCAGACCAACATACAAATTTTTTTTAAGATATGAGCTGCAACTCGGTCCGATTTTTGTTTGAGATCCGAGGGGAAATTTCAAGATACGAGTGGCTGCTGTTAGTTGGTGCTTTGGTGCAAAGGTCCAGTATGGGCAGCACAACACCTGCATCTCATTCTTTCTCTCATCTCACGTGTTACCCACAGAATCAAGTCCAATAATTTAAACTCTTAAATTTAGATCATTTTAATAACATACTTACAGTAATTATGTTAAATGCTGTTAATATTATTTCACGTGGTCAAAAGACTCAGGCACGTGCCGGCGCTGAACAATAGATATGCGAGTGAAACTGTTTTGTACTGAACAGCAAAGAACGAACCATGACATCCCATTCTAAAGCCAGTTGCTGAATTTATTGACAGAAGTCGGATGCCGAAGTGAAATGAGAGAAGAGAGATTTTACTGTACAGCGCGCAAAGGTCCAATATGGGCAGCACAACACCTGCATCTTCTCGCCTTACCCATAGAATCAAGTCCAACCTTGTGCTCCTTGTGCGCTGTACTCCTTCTTTTTGAAAAAATTTGATAGTAAAAATATTTTAAACCCTTAAACTTATTTAATTTTAATAACATGCATACAGTAATTATGTTAAATACTGTACTGTTAATATTATTTTGCATGGTCGAAAGGCAGGCACAGCCTGCGTGCACACTCCGGCATAGATATGGAGACTTGCTGCTGCTTCTGATTGAAAATTGTGTTTTGTACTAAACAACAAAGAATGAACCGTGGCATCCCATCTTCAGCGAGTTGCTGAATTTCTTGACAGAATTTCTTGACAGTTGGATGCTGAAGTGAAATGGGAGAAGAGAGATTTTACTGTACAGCGCGCGCTACGCATCTACACAGTACCGCACTCATTGAATTCCCCGCAAATTTAAAATGCTACAGCGAGAATTCCCCAAAAATTATTTTACACTAATATTTATTGAAATCTGAAATGTAAATATTTTGTTATGCATTGGTAAAGTGAATATATGTGTGTTTCTTAATTCAAAACATGTCTTTTTGTCCATAATTTAGGATGGTTTGGGGATGTTTCCCAGGGCTCTAACAGATTAAATCTATTTCAGTTATTTTAAATGGGAAAAATTTGTTTGATATACGAGTTGACTGACTTACGAGCTCTGTTACAGAACAAATTAAATTCGTATCTCAAGGTACCACTGTAGTTTTAAATGAACATGTAAAACCACATCTGGACATTTTTCACCCTGACCAAAGCTTCATACTCTTTATGTAAATGCCAGAGAACAATTCAAACTGAACAGAATGCAAAATTACATTCTAGCATCTTTTGTGAAAAAAGTAGAACCTTGACCATCAGTCATACGGCCAATTCTTGTTCGGGTTTCGTGGAAATTTCAGAGGCATGACTTGTCATAACAGGAAATACTGTTAAAAGAAACCACAAGACTCATTAAAAGTTTCTCAAGAAAATTTAATTAAAAGTTTTTTATGGGTAAGAACAGTTTAAAGCACAGGCTTTAGCCTCAGGTTATCAGTACGCTGGATAATTAAAAGCCATCCCTGCTGATTATACAGACAAGTTTTGTATATGTATTAAATAGATTGTTGCTTTTTGTATGTTGGTTATTTAAAGTAAAGTTTCTTTGGTTTCACCATACCATGTTGTACTATACTGTACCATACAATACCATATTGTACTGAACTGTGCCATGCCATGCCCTACCAAAACATGCTATACCATTCCATGCTATACTGTACCTTATCTTACCATACTGTATGATACCATACCATGCTGTACCAAACTGTGCTTGTACAGTGCTGTTCCAAACTGTACTGTACTCTGCTGTGCCATGTCATACCATGCCTTGCCATACTGTACCATACCTTGCTGTACTATATTGTACTGCACCCAACCTTGCCATACCATACTGTACTATGCCATGCCTTGCCATACCATATTGTACTGTACTGTGCCATGCCACACCATACCATTCTATGCTATGCCATACTCTACTGTACAGTGCCATACTATATTGTACTATACTGGACCATGCCATGCCATATTGTGCCATACAGTGCTGTGCCATGCTATACTGTACTGTGCCGTGCCATGCTGTACTACAACATACCATACCTTACCGTGTAGTGCCATACTGCATCACAGAGCTGCCCTGTAAAAACACAGTATAACAGAGATTGTTTCATAACTCACTGGTACATTGCAGCTGTCTGTGATGTTGATATCATGAAGGCCAACATTGCGGGAATGATGAATAAATGATATATTCTACAGAGGATACAGCAGACAGCTTACTACCAGTAAGCCCTCTGGTTATTCAGGCCTATAGCAGAGATGTATTATGTAGTGCATAAATGGTGCTTAAGTGAAACTAATGAGGCTTTTCTAGTGACATTTTCATCTGACATTGTCTTGCTTTACTCAATACTTTGAACATTAGCTGTATGCAGCAGTGACTGGTCAGAACTGCCTCCTTAGATGTATTATGCTAAGTCATTTTGTGCCATCATTAACGTCTTTCAGCTTTGTTCTATTATTTCTTTATTTATTTATTCAATGGATTTTAAGAGCTGCCGGATCAGAGGGGAAACGTGTGCTTTTAAGCATGCTCTAAGTATTAATGTTTCAGCCAAAGCCTTTTCTGTTCTGTAAGGAATACCATGAAATCCTGAGGCTGTCAATTTAGATTCAAGACACATACATACACACACGCTCACACATGCACTGGTTGGCTGAGGCTGATTCGATTTCCCATCGCTGCTCTTTACATGCCACCTTTTCTCTTAATTGGATTTGCCTGGGCAGAGGGTGATGCAGGCTGTTGGGAATTTGGACTCACACCAACATGAAAATTCAAATGTAAAGCTGGGTAAGATTTGTTTTTGTGATTTTCAGGCTGCCAGCATGTTCAATATCATAGTTTTAAATTCAGATCATGCCATAAAGATTCTTTACAGTAAACCTCAGTCTGTGTGAAAAAGACTGATGTTACAACATGTCCTGAAAATGTCCACCAATCATACATTATACAACACTTCCTCCTGTACTGTGCACCGATACATTATACAA
>BRDA01007953.1:17681-23218 GCA_036984385.1 Crenuchus spilurus | reverse complement strand
GTTACACAAGAGATTGTACTTAATTAGTTAATAGAGTCCAGCTGTGTGTAATTTAGTCTCAGTATAAATACACCTGTTCTGTGAAGGCCTCAGTGGTTTGTTAGAGAACACATTGAATTGAACTGCAAACCTACCAAGACATGGTCGTCCACCTAAACTGACAGATCAAGCAAGGAGAGCACTGGTCAGAGACGCAGCCAAGAGTCCCATGGCCACTCTGGAGGAGCTGCAGAAATCCACAGCTCAGGTGTGAGAATCTGTACACAGGGCAACTATAAGTCTGCACTCCACAAATCTGGCCTTTATGAAAGAGTGGCTAGAAGAAAACGATTGTTGAAAGAAAGACATAAGAAGTGACGTTTGCAAGCCTACATGGCTTCTGGCAAACTGCAAACAGCACTTCTTATGTCTTTCTTTCAGAGTGCACGATTTGAAAAAGTTCAAAGGTATGTAAACTTTTGAGCACAACTGTACGAGCACATTGAGTTACAAGCTCCATCACAGAACAAATTCAACTTGTAAGTCAAGGTTCTGCTGTATAGTGAAAAATGTCAATAAAGAATATCTTAGAAAGGCAAACACATGAGCCTTACTGTCCTAATGATGCCGCGCGGTCAAGTTTCAACATGAGCTACGGATGACTCACAGGGACAAATAGAGTTTGCGTCAATGTCACAATTTTTTTTTATTGTGTTAAATTGAGATCGCATTGTTTTATTATCATGTTAACTTCTATAGCCCGTTTTAATATATGAATGTATTTAATATATTGTGATGTAATTTGTACTTTTATAATTTAATATAATATAGTATTATATAAGTCACAGATTTTGGAAAATGGTCATATAAACAAGAATTGTGACAATTTACACAACATAAAACACAGATATACAGAAGAAAAGACAAAACATTGGCACACTTAAATATTCACAGTGCAAGGTCATTACACCAATATGTTTAGGCTGCTCATGGCATAATTACAACTAATAGATTGTAAGAGGACACTATCATTAATGATTAAAAACTATTGTTCTGCCTCTCTCTTTCCTCTCATGGACAGTGTTGTGGTCAAAAGGCCATCATGACTCCAAGCTGATGTAGACTTTTTAATTAAGGCCCTCGTAGTGGAGTTCTTCATGTTTATGGATGATTTTGGATGTCTGGCCTGGGTCCCATCTTATGTTTATACCCCAGCGTTGACCCCACTGATACCATGATTATGGATGTTGACTTAAAAGTGCAACATTACCTCCGGTAAGCATGATCGTGCATGGAAGCTATTATTGAGTGCAGCACAAAAGATGATGTCATCATCATCCATTATATGGCTACTTACCATAAATTAATTGTATTGCGTTTATTCTGGGCTACATTCATAATATCTGAACATATATATATATATATATATATATATATATATATATATATACAGTAGTGCTTGAAAGTTTGTGAACGCTTTAGAATGTTCTATATTTCTGCATAGATATGACCTAAAACATCATCAGATGTTCATACAAGTCCTAAAAGTAGATAAAGAGAACCCAGTTAAACAGATGAGACACAAATATTATACTTGCTCATTTATTTATTGAGGAAAATGATCCAATATGACACATTTGTGAAAGCAAAAGTATGTGAACCTCTAGGATTAGCAGTTAATGTGAAGGTGAAATTAGAGTCAGGTGTTTTCAATCAATGGGAGCACAATCAGGTGTGAGTTTTTATTATTTTACTTTTAATTTTCAGGCTGCTAATAAGAGCATATTGTCTTAAATAAGTTGCAATTTCTGGTGAGATTTGAGTTTGTCAGAGCTGTTGGAGATAAATGCACTGAAACAGATCTAAGCAGCCCAGTCTGAGGCTGAATGCATGTGAATTTACATTGCTGTATCTTTCTCTTTGTGACTCATCTTTGTGTGAAGCGCTTTCACTGCGAGGCCTCTGTCTGATCTAATTATTCACATCTTACATTAGACTTCTTTGTAATCCGTTTACATCACCAGTCTCCTAAAGAACTTGAGTGGCATGAATGTTCAACATGCTTCTTTTTATAATGCAGTTCTACACTTTTTATCTCTGTTTTGTTGTTGATTTGAATAAGAACACAAAGGCTACGTTCACATTACCAGGCTGAAGTGGCTCAGATCTGATGTTTTCAGGGCTGTGTGGACGTATCAAATCCCACCTTTTCTAATCAGATTTAAGTCACTTTCATATGTGGTTCTAGATCAGATACATATCCATGTGACTTAAATATGAAGGTCAGATCAGATTTCATGTCTTTTTGCTTGTACACATGCATGTAGTGGGTGAGTCAGCGTTGGCTTCTCTCGTTTACTCACGTAGCTGTAAAAACAGCAAAAGCAGCCAGCTGGCATTTATTCACCTTCTTTTAATTATTTTATTTAACCTTTATTTAACCAGGTCAGTCCCGTTGAGACACAATGATCTCTTTTATAAGGAAAGCCTGGCCAAAACAGCAGCCTCAACATCAGTTTCAACAATTAAAACAAACAATTCACAGATACAACATAAAAACACAAGTCAAACAATATACAAAATACATACAATACATACATACATATTACACTTATATAGCCCCTATCTAGACACCCAAGGACGCTTTTACAATTGACACACTTCATATACACACACTCCAGTGAGAAGCGGCAGCCAGTCGCGCACAGCGTACTCTCAACCGGAAACGACCGTCCACCTGGAGGACTGCATCGAGCACTAGGGGGATCACCCAGGACAGAGTGCCAACCATATCTGGGCATACATACGTACATACATTCATACACACCAGGGTAATTTTTTTTTTTTTTAGAGTATCCAATCCACCTGATATCCATGTTTTTGGACTGTGCGAGAAAACCGGAGTCCCCGGAGGAAACCCACGCAGACACGGGGAGAACATGGAAACTCCGCTCAGATGTGGACTCGAACCCAAGACCTCAGCGCTGAGAGGCAAACGTGCTAACCACTAAGCCACCGTGCCACAAATATAGTCTAGTTGGATAAATAACAAGACTTTCACACAAAGCAAGCGCAGGAGTGATAAGAGGCTGATTCCAGATTCCTTACAAGATTCCTGAATGTCCCCAGAGAAATTAGTTCCTTCACATTCAGAGTGCTCTGCAGTGAATTCCAAGCCGCAGGTGCAAAATGCTTAAAAGAATGCAGTGTGAACTTTAGGAGTATTAAGCATATAACAATCATTTATTCACCTGATCATGTACAGTCCACCACCTGTTTACTGTCCTCCTAAAACACCATCACACACCAGCTACTAACCAGTTTTGCTAAAATCAGTCAACTCACAAATACAAAGTTATCAGATCCCCCAATTCTACAGAAAGTCACACTACACAAACGGAAACCAGCCCAAAATCTAAAGTGACACATACATTTCAATGAGCTTTCAAATGTAAATCTTCTTCAAATCTTACTTTCTCATTCAGTTACAGATACAGCTCACTTACATTTGTGAATGTGAACCGTCAAGATAGTTAAATCTGATCTGAGCAAAAAATTGGATTTGAGCAACGTGGCTTATAATGTGAACATAGCCAATGTTGATGGTCAGTGACATGAAAAGACATGTTTAAGGACATTATTTAAAAAAAAAATCATTTTAGACAAAATGTTACCATTAATGCACTAGTAATATTAAACAATTGACTCACTAATCCATTAGGACTCTGCCAGTCACTTGTAATGTCTCTGACTCTAGGAGGGTGAACACTAGCACAGGCCTCCTCTGATGCATGTGAAGTCAGACTCCGCCTCTTTTCCAACTGCTGCTACAACATCGTCACTGGGCAACCAACACTCTGAGATCTCCAGCTCTGATACATCAGCTAACAGATACATGTGCCAGCAGACATTGCATGGTAATAGTGATTGGGAGACAGCACCATCTATCCACCCAGAGAGAACACAGCCAGTTTTTCTTGCCCCAGCTGCTACTGATCCTCTTATCATAGTGTCAGACCCTTAGAATGTTGTATGTCTAAGAAGTTCACCAGAGTTTATATTTTAATGCATCATTTCTTGACATACTCTTGGGCATCAGCCAATAAGAGATGCCATGGGGCAGGCATTGGGGCTTTTTGAGAGACATTCTGAACAACAATGAACTTTTTCAATAATATTCTGTTTAAGCAATAATACACTTGAGGGTCATGCTATAATGTCACAGTCAGTACACCAGCCAATATCTTACATTATAGCACTACCCTCAAGAGTATTACTGTGATTATACCACTGTTTTCTTATCGTTTGATTTTAAGATAAAGAGGATAGAAAAAAAAATATTTATCAACCTTCCGCAAGATAAAGTAGTTCCTCTATCAGACACTCCACTCCTACATCATCACCAGACTGTGAGCATCAGTCATAATAGTTGAGGAACATCACTTACCAATAACTGTTTATTATACAGACAATAAACTCAGATACACTGATGTTAAAGATGTTTGAATACACACTTGGATACGTGTATGTGGTGGAGTAATACTTAAAGAGCTTCAGTCAGATTGCTGTTATCATCATCCTAGATGACCATCCTAATGACACCATATTTTCTTCCTGAGAAGATGAATTGGTAATGAAAGGTGATGGCAGTAAAAGCCCTTTAGCATCAAGATGGCAGGGAAGATGCTATGGAGTGCATTTGCATTAGCTAATAGAGTAAATCATTTTTTCATTTAGTCTTTCATTCATTTCCATGGAGACAGGCAGCAGCAGCAGTGGAGTAATCAGGTGAACAAAAAAGAAATAAGGTTTGATTTCTTTATGGAACTTGGGGCTCTACTGCTCCTATAAACACTTCAAGTGCGATAAAAAAACATCCATCTTTTGAAAGCCTTTGGTGTCAGGAATCATATGATTCTATGAGGCGTTTGATGGCTCCCTTATTGTAACATCACAATAAGGAAATTTGCATAGAAGCGACTTGGCACCACCGCTCACCATTCACCAGAGCCCCACTCACTAGATTAAGTGAAAATCCACGATTTTGGGCTGCATTTGTGACTGGCAAAAAAATAAAGCAAGACTGCAAGTGTGTGTGTGTGTGTGTGTCTGTGTCTGTGTGAGATGGAGAGAAAGTGTGTGTGCTTGCTGCATTCATGAAGGTGTTTGTGCAGATGACTCAGAGTTAGGGTGGAACATATACGTTTGGATAGCTCGCCTGTGTTCTGTCATTTTCACGTGTGGTAAATGCTTAAACATTGATGTTGGGGCGTGGCCAGCAACAACTTATTTGCATAAACGTGACATAACCCTTAAATGGCTCATTCTGAAAGGGACTAAAACTGGCAAGTATAGAGCTGGTGATCTTTTTATGTGAAAGTGATTTTGTGCAAATGTTAGGAACGACCTATTCTAACTTGTTTAAAAAGAGATATAATACATCCTCTTTAACTTGTCTTTTTAATGCATTTGTCAGAGAAGAGCTCTTCTCAGTGACGAAATTGCAGTGTGCTCACTGTGTGAATGCTAAAAGGCTACAGTGGTGCTTGTTGTGAACA
>BRDA01007951.1:38798-43816 GCA_036984385.1 Crenuchus spilurus | reverse complement strand
GTTATTTTGTTCTCAACACATTCCACTATGTAATAAATAAAGATTTTCAACTGGAATATTTTATTCATTGAGATCTAGGATGTTATTTTAGTGTTGCCTTTATTTTTTGAGCAGTGTATATTGTTTTTTAGCAAAGCAATGTGGGGAAAAAAAAAAAAAAAACACTTTCATTTTGGCACTTCTTCTGCATGTCACTATGGAAAAGCAATACACTGAGTGCACTGAGTACACCGAGTTCACAATTTTGCACTGTAGTGATATAGTGCTTTCAATTTGGCACCATTTCCTCTCCATAAATTAACCCACAAAAGCCGAGAGTTATTACTTAAGTGATGCTATACACTGAGCTTCCATATTAAGGATGGTGTTTTCAGCAAATTAAATTCATACGAAATGCATCTACTGGTGTGTACAAACACAAAGGTGGCATCAGTAACCTGTTTGAATCTTCTTTTAGTGAGATACAAGATAGAAACAGTCAATGCTGAATGCTTATGTCATCACAAGTCACAGCTTCTATGTGTTAACGAATTTATGAAAAGATAAAGAAAATTCAAGCTATGGATGCAAAAGACTAAGACTACTGAGTCGCAAATAAATGTTTTCTTTAAGTGAACAGACTATATTGTAGCACCTGTGTGATGTGGTTGAGACGCTTGCTGGTGCACTTTAACTCAAATTCCGGCCTGATCTGAAGCTGCTGCTGCTCTTCTTCAAAATACACCAAATCCCACTCGTATTCCAGTCTAGCCTGCCTCCGCTTCCAGAATTCCAGAAACAGAGTCACTATAAGAGAGACAGAGTATATGTGATCGACTGATGTGGGTGCAGGACAGCCAGTGGCCGATAATAAAATAATAAAAAAATAATTTAATTAATTAAAAATGTTATAATTTTTATAAAAATTTAAAAAAGATAAAAAATTCAACAATTATTGACTGAAGATGAAAAGATTCATTAGTCATGTCTTCATCTGCCCATAGCATGGTGACACTGACACTAGGGGGAGCTGTAACATTGTACTACAGCAGCCATGTTGATAAGGCTGCCTGCAGATGTGCCTGTAAATGTAGCATTTTTTGTTTACTGGCTTCGCAGGCCAGTTGTTTAAAAATAATCGGCCAACTGAATAACTGGTCTATCCCCAAGACAGCAATGGCAAGAAATATGAAGAGAGCTGAGACAGAAAGAGATACATCAATGAGCCAAAATATTACAATCATTCACAGATGAAATGAGTTATATTGCTTATTTCATAACAACTGCGCATGTGAAGCTCTGCAACATATTAGACCTTACTGGCCTTTTCCATGCTGTTCCGTCCTCACTACCTTCTCTGCTGCAGAGTAACACTCTAAATGAAGTCACACTCTGTGCTGTGAAAGCCGTGCACCAGTGCTCACAAACAGGAATAGGGTTTTACAGCCCACTCCCCGTCACACTAATAACTGTGGGACAGCCTTTAGTGTGGCAAGCCCTTCATGTGAATGCATAAACAGAGGTGGAGTAGACAGGCGCAGTGAGTAGGGAGGGGTCTGAGATGTGAGGGGTGTGAGTACATTTGGTTCTTGGAGTTGTCTCATTGGATGTGAAAGGCCTGAGTGATTTTAACAAGGTCCGTACTTTTGTTTCCAGATGACTGGGTCGGAGCATCTCGGAAGTGGCAAGGCTTGTGGGGTGCTCCCAGTCATCAGTGGTCAGTGCCTACTCATAGTAGCCATCAAATTCCTGGGCACAACAAATCCAATCTGCGGCAGCTCCACCTAACAACTTACAGGACTTTAAGGATCTGCTGTGCCAGATACCACATGATCCTGTAATGTCCACAACTCTGTGGGTCAGAGATGTTTTTTTTGGTGGCACATGGAAAACTAACAGCATACAAGCATGTTGGTCATAATGTTTTGGCTCATCTGTATATAACACAGTTGCCCTAAGAAGCATTATTCAGCACTTAGTAAATGTACAAGCAACAATGATAAAGGACATTTACTGCAATTGCTGAGAAACTTCAGCCTGCAAAGTAATTCAGCAGAGAAAAAAATGTTTATCCATCAAGTCAGCAATCAAGATTCTCATTATGCCTCATCTGCAATTTAAAAGACTGCCAGGCATGCTATGCTTTAAAATTAAGCAATTACTCAAATCCATTTAGATGCCCCATGAGGACAGACTAATCTGACAAATATTTATTAAATTAGACCTGCCTGTACCAACTCATTTATAAACCTGTCCTCCTTAATGAATATCTTGTAATGATCTTGTAACACTTCTACCAGCAGAGGGCAGTGTTTGGTTTTCAATGTCAGTCAGAAACTCACCCCAGATTCCCATGAAGATGGCAAAAAACACAGTCCCTTCATTGTCAAAGAGATGGGCTTGCTAGTGAAGGAAAAGAAACAAATTAAAACACAGACAAAACAGCAGTGTGTGAGATCAAAATACACCGCCAGTGCTCTCAGTAAGAATACAGCACTTACACTCATCAGTACATTCATATACATTACAAACACTCTCTCAGTCATTTATTCATACTTACTGTCAAAGAAAGTTGATGTCTAATGGTCTAGCCCAAAGTAAAACGCTAGCCTATAATTAAAACTTAAGCTCCAGCATAAAGTTACCCATTATCTAACTCACTAGCCAGAAGCTATTAATGTGACCTCATCTGGGAAAAAGTTATTTTATGTCAAATAAGCGTTATATGCATATTTGGAAAGAGTGCTGTTAAAGGAATCCTCACACAAAATTTCAGCCGATTATCTCTTATCCTTTCCCAGATATAACATACTGAACCTCAACTCAGGTTATTTGTGTCACAAGACATTAATACATCAGAAAGAATTAACAGTTAATCAATCCAAACAAATCCAAATTTAGCAGAAATTAATACTGAAAGATGAGACCAGCTACAGTTGCATTGTTTACATCAGAGGAAGACATCTGACTTGCTCAAGTTTGGTGGGTGGATACATGAGCTCAAACACATTTCTACAATGCAGAGAAGTAGTTCAGGACCCGAATGGCACCAAACAAGCTTGTGCATCTCTGAGGTAGAAGTAGTTCTACATTAGGATTCGAGGGGGTCATGAAAAACATTTTTTGGGGAATATCTGCAAAATCTGTGAATGGCCTACTGCACAAAAAAACAACTTTTTTTAGTGAGTTTGAGTATTTTTTTGTATAAAAACATGTACTACAATAGATTTGTGATGATTTTCTTTCATTTACAGCAATAAAATCAAGTGGTTAATTTTTCTGGCTAATGTGAGTGACAGGCTGAACAAAACTATATCACAATAAGTTACCCAGCGACTTTGGCTGGGTTTTCCCAGGCGGGGTCACATATTTTAGCTCTAATCTAAGCCCTGAGCCAATATTATATCCTCCTCAGTCCAAAGATTAGACACTATAAAAACAATGTTTTGTAACATTGTATGTTCATTTTAGCCTTTTAAATTGCTTGAAATGAAAAAGCATGAAATCTGTAAGATTTAAAACACATGCTCTTCTGAATCCAACTAAAAATCAAATGTAAGAATAAAAAAAACAATAAATCTAAAGTATCGCTTTCATAGTGATATTCAGTACATTCATTCCAAATTTCCTGATAGCTGAATATAACATTTTTACCCTAAAAACTTGCATTTTTTCAAGAAGCTATAAACTCCAGTGTTGTTGGCCAAAAATAGATGTATGAAGGAACAAATAATGGGTGTGATGGAAAACTTGCTGTACAGATGTAAAACCATTACAAGAGTGTATAATTTTATACAGCATACTTGATGTTTGGAATGAACAGGACATACAGTGGGGATATACAGTCCCTTACCCGCTCACCAGGCACAGGGCAGGGCATTACAGACTATCCTAACAAAGCCCATGACTTTTCAGAACTACTTTCTGCATACTTCTGCTAGTTTTTAAGGTTCTTGATAATGTTTATACCTATGCGTCATCTTTAATAATAATAATAATAATAACAATAATAATAATAATAATAATAATAATAAATCTTATAGTAAACCTTAGTAAAGAAAAAACTGTGCTGTAATGAAAATTAGTGGTGATTAAATGCAATCTTTCTTCTTAATGAGAGAAAATATTTATATATTAATCATTTAAATATTTACAAAGCTTTGTAATGAAACCGTTTCTTCATGCAAAATTTTAAATTAAATTTAAGGCTTAAAATTCCATTAAGCTGCTTTATTTTAGAAGCTGAATGAAATCTAAAGACTACACAAGAGATGAAATGATGATTGTTTAATATACAGACAAGTTTCCAGACTCACCCAGGATGAGAGACATGTTGAGTTGAGTTTCCAGTAAGAACACTTCTTATCACACAGAGGACACATCACAATTTTCCCACCAATAATGGGATCACAGATCTCTTTACTGAACAATACAGGAATGGGGGGGGGGGATATTAAAGCAGAATATATATTAGGAAGACTTATTTTTAAGCTAATTCTAAAAATGTCAGATTATTAATAATTTTTGTAACTTTACGAATGGAATACAAATGCTAACCTTGTGATATTATCATCATAGCTGAGCAGGCCATAGACAAAGCAGATAACTCCCATAACAGCAGCAAAAAACAGCATCTCTGTGTAGAAGCCCAGCCAAGCAAAGTAGATTCCAATCTTCTCACCATAGTATTTCCTGTTAAATGCATAACAGGAAATGTCACCTTGTGAACCGTTTTGATGTACCACAACATAGCTAACTAGTCATGATTTGTGTTGATATAATATGCTGTGTATATCATTACACACTGACGCTGGACAAAACTTTTTTGTGCTCCTTACACGAAGTGCCACAAAATAAAATTAATAGAAAAAAGATAAACTGTCATTTTTTACATTCAGTAAACATAAGGTGAAACACTAAACGAAGGTCTTTAAGTATTACTCCGCCACATACAAGTAACCTAGAAATGATTCCAGCTCTTACAAACAAGAATCTGACTGCTGGAAAGGCAGAGAACAGTCAATACAGCAAAGCACCTA
>BRDA01007951.1:11298-33798 GCA_036984385.1 Crenuchus spilurus | reverse complement strand
ACATAAATATTTCTATATTTACTTGACAGCATTTTAACACGCTCCTGGCTTTTTCTAATGATCTGAAGAATTCACCAGAACATAATTTTACATCATTTATTTCCCTTCAGCAGAATAAAATCACACCACCTATTGCTGGATTTGTGTCCAGCCATATATGTCTATACTCCGTTAGCACAGGGCCCTTGGGAGAAAGAAGATTTATGGCCTCTTTCTGGACCAGGCTAATGTAATAACATCAGACAACACACCCCTGACACTGTCGGTTCTAATTAAGAATAACCAGACCGGTTGGTTTGCAGCAGCCACATATGACATGAAACCTACAGCAGCACATGCTTAGCCAAGGTTAAAAACTTTAATTTCTGGAGATGAATTTATTCAATCTATGCTAATCACATGATCTTAGTGTAACTGTACAGGGTTTAAATTCTACAGTGAAATGATGCAGGGTTCAAGTTTTTGGCAAACATGTAACAGTGAGACAGAGGCATTAACAAATGAAGCAAAACATTATTCTACTGCAGATCAAAAACAGTCAGGTTAAAACAGTGCAAATAAATATGAATTCAGCTCATCTTAGAGGCCTCATTCTAACCTCTTGAGAGTCTGAGGGTATTTCAGACACTCTGATGTAGTCTGACATGCCTTGATATTTTTTTTTTTTTACAAATTACACCCATCTAAAATTATTTTTGTCCAAAGTGTTACACAGGCTTTTGTTCAGCACAAACTCAGCAACAACAGTGTCAAAACAGTAAGAGTGTCATAAATCTATATTTTGATTAAATCTGCTCTAAACTTAGACTTTCCAAAAACCTGTTTTCAGATGTGCTGATATATTGTGAAAAAACACTCTAAACATTTCTAACTAAGACTTTTGAGCTCAGAACTGAATAAACAGAGGTGTTGGCTACACACTGCTCATTACAGCTTTTAGACATTGTATGTGATTTTATTTCTAAAGCTTAAGAATTGTGAGTTGACGTGTTTGGAGCCTACAAATGACAGAACACATCATTTTGGCGGTAAAAAATGTGCAGCTGTCTGAGTCGCTCACTCTCACAGATGTGTCTCTGCTTATTTAAGCTCCTCTCACAAATATCTAAAAATATATTTCAATTCAAGCTATACATATTTGAAAAGTACACACTTTAGGGCGTACCTTTCATTTTGTTTATAGGAAAAATCTCAGAGTTACATAAGTCTTTACGCAGAATTTCGGTTTTGTTTGGAGTCCGCCAACTCCAAAAAGTTAAAATCACTCATATATGACTAGGTAAAAATTCTTTAACATCCTCACTAGAAAACTTTGCTAGTTTGCATTCAGACAAGAAAATGTTGCATTTCTAGTGACCTCTAGTGGATGTTTTTTTCAGCCTACCATACATCTACCGATCACAATCACATTGTGTTAAGTTCAAAGCCTTCTTCAATAAGATATAGTAACTCAAACGTACTCTTCCAAATAGCTAAGCAGGATGTTAAAAGGGTTAAGAAGCATGGAGACGTCTCATTCTGAGCTACAGTATCACATCTCATTAACCGAAAATCTACACAAAAATGCTTCTGTGGAACTGTACTGTGTCAACAGGAATGGAAACTGGAGACTTTGACTTGCAGGACATTCTAAGTAATCTCAGTTCCTGCATTGCTAACAGGATGGTGTAATCTCTACTGTGCCATTACAAGTTGTATGATGACTGCTGTCAGTTTCTTAACCCTGAATACCAAAAATAACAGTTCATCTGATCTTCACTTTAACCCACATACACAATCTAGGTCAAAGGTGGGTAACTCCAGTCCTGGATGGGTGGATTCCTGTACATTTTTGGTGATTTTCCTGATCAAACACACCTGACTCAGCAGTTAATTACCAGGTTTAATTGTAGTATCAGAGCAGATAAATTACCAAACTGTGCTAGACACCTGCCTGCGTGGAGTTGCCAACCCCTGGCTAATGTGCACATACCATGAAACAACAATCAGACGTCAACCACATTTGTTCCTATTTGCAAGTTTGTGAATATTTCCTAACAAAAAGAGAAGTTGTGTGCTGACACTATGGAAATAATCAGCCAGCAGTTATTATGTGAATAGGTCAGCGTATCAGCCAATTTCCTTATGTATGCATCTATGGTTCGTTAAAACAGTTTGGTCAATAAGGGACATACCGCTTTCTTGTCTCCATCCTTATCGTCAGCATAGGATAGGACAAAATCGATGCGACGGATGCCATCTCGAAAAAACACAGAGTCCTTGCTCTGCTCCCGCTTATCAATCTATAGAGAAAAACAGAAAAGATAAATAAATAATAAATAAATGGTTAGCCATCATCATCATCATCTCAAGCATATGAGACTGCCAAAATGACAACCTATACACATACAGTACAGTAACTATTAGGCACTTAGCCACTAAGTGCCCTGCACATGATTTTTTTTACTGTATGGAAACGAATTATCAATTTTGTGACTCATTAATAGTCCAATTAACAGACTAATAACTGGCCAAAGACATAAGATTGGGAAAAATCACAGGAGAATTATGTTTCTGAAATATTGTGGTAATATTGTATACTGTGGCCTCTAGTGATTGCAACCACTGGAAGAAATGATATCATATGAAGACATCATGATTCTTCATCATCATCATCAAGCCATATGATTATGTCCCCCAGCTGACCCATGTTCCATCTGAGGGGATAAAGCTGCTTAACCTCTTTAGCTTATTACCAAGCAGCAGACCTGCATCAGTACCAGTTTCATCAGATAGAGAAACAGATTTTTTTTTCTAGTGATACTGTACCAAAAAAGGCAAAGACGAGTAAAAATCTGATATCACCCTGGCAACAGTGAAAGCGAATGCTCCGAGCAGCTTTAGTGGAGTGAGAGCGAGCTTTAGTTGGAGCACTACAGCTGAGCACTGTAGACACACAGAACTATGAACACAAACACAGCAGTTATCTCTGGAGGAAAAGCAAATATATGCAAAAGGACAGCAGTGAATGGATGTGCACACAAACGTAAACAAAAAGCTAAAACAGAGGTCAGGGATGCAGTCAAAGTTGCAATTTTAGGACATAAACAACATGACTCAGATGTCAGAACATAATTATGCATGACTTGACTGGTTTTAGGCATTAAAGTGCTCTTTAAAAGAGCAAATAATGTTGCTTATACTTCAACTTTGGAATGTTTTGAGTATTTGTTTAGCCCACAATTATATAAACCAGCCAAAAATATTGACCATTTGGTCAATTTGGTTGCAAAATTGACCACAAAAAAATCATGATTAGTGCACATGGTTGGTACACAAGTACTACCGCATCTAAAACAAATTAGAATTTTGTGAAATAAAAGTTCATTTGTATTTATAATTTAATTCAAAAAGATTAATTTTTGGCCTTTTTTATTTTCCTGTTGATCAATATGGCTTATAGCATAATGTGCAGTAATTTAATTTTTACAGCATTATGTTCAATATTTTAATCTACCAATGTGCAATATTCCATGTACAATAGTCATGTATACTTAGTTGCAAATACCCAAGAGTTTTTGATTTCACAAATATTTCATTATATTTTATATTGTATTAAAATCTTTTGATACCTCTTTCTATTACTGAGTACTTCACAAATATGTAGTTCAAAATATATATAAAACTACAGCCCAGAAAACTTTAAATACAAAGTTGTCATAGACAGAAATTTCACAGACACAAGTATGTAAAAAAATATTTTTTTTAATAAAACTCAAACTCTTTCAGTTCTTGTTTTCTATTGTTACTTTTAAGTGCAGTGTTCACTTTGTGGTTTGGATAGTTGTAAAACATGTAGCATAACTTTCACCCAATTCTGTGTTTCACCTTGTTAGTCAACTTCACTCCAACTCATTACCACCAATTTTACATTTATGTTTTGAATGTATGGTCAAAGGACATCATTTACATACAATTATTCCTCATTTTGTGAGTAAAGAAAGAAGAAATTTGTAATTATTTTGATTATAGTTAAACTTACAGGCATGTAAGCTTATGGCTTATCACAGACAGCTATATGTGATAATGAAATTAATTCATTTCAAATGCTTGGACCAACACCTATGGGTACATCTAGCTGACGTGTCCCAGGCAGAACAAATGCCTAACATGGTAAAAACTTACAGTGGCAGGTGAACACAGACTCTGGTTTGTAAACAGTAGTGGTTCTAGCTTGTGTGATGCCCTGGGCAAACGCACCCTTTGCATATAAACCAACCTTTACTAATACAGGTGAGCTCTGTATAAGAATTTTGCTATGTATTTATAATAAGCTACTAATAGGCCCCTCCTTGGATCACTACCTTATCTTGGTGGAGGGGTTTACATGCCTGCATGATCCTAGGAGCTAGGTTGACCGGGGCAATAGCCCTGGTAGGGTCTCCCAAGACGAATTGGTCCTCGCTGACTGGGCCAGACAAAAAGTGATCCAACAAGTCCCCTACTCATCATGTGACCTCCTTCTTAGCTGAACACGGTTTTCCACTCATTATCTCTCTTATAAAGAGTGCTTGCTCCACTATACACATTGCGAAGTATTGTCGCTTACTAAGTGCATACAGAGTTTTTGTGTTGTGACCTTGCTTCTGTTCCTGACCTTCACTGTTCATTCCTGACCTTCACTGTTCTTTAGCTTAGCCTTAGTCTGTTCCTTTCCTTAGTCTTAGTCTGTACCTTAGCCTTAGCTCTTAATTATTCTTCTTAGTTGTATCTTGTTCTTTGCCTTAGCTTTAGCCTTTCCCTTAGTTCTTAGCTTAATTCCTTATAGTAATTAGATCTTAGCCTTCATCATAGTCTTTAGTAAACATCCTTAGTTTACATTTCTATTTAATCCTTATTCTTGCTTTTTCTTTCCAGATTGACCTTTATCTGACCTGTTTCTGACTTCTCCTTTGATCTGCCCTCCTGTCTTTTTTGCCTCACACAGTATTGAACTGGATTGTATATTGGATTACAGCTCTGGATTATCTCTACTTCATCAACAAACCATTTATTTCAATCTATGTGTGTCTGTTACATCTCAGCCATATAACCAGCCTGACATATTTTAAGATTTGGAGATGTACTACTATCTGTTCATCAACATTAGGTTGTCCTAAAACATGGCAATGGAGTCATAAT
The DNA here is from genome assembly GCA_036984385.1 of Crenuchus spilurus. Lineage (NCBI taxonomy): Eukaryota > Metazoa > Chordata > Actinopteri > Characiformes > Crenuchidae > Crenuchus > Crenuchus spilurus. Next base: position 28,638 of record BRDA01007951.1, on the reverse strand, counting down.
ACTGTGTAATATTATCTGTCATCATGACATCACATGTTTACTAGCTAGCTGTGGTCATCATAAGCAGGCTATAAACAGCTGTGTAAGGTAAACCACAGAACCATCACTGTGCCATTTACAGATAGATTTCACTATTACACAATTGTACACCTTCCTAAACTTCAAAATAGGGGACAAATATCCATGGTCGAACACACAGGAAACTATGGTTCATACCTGAGAAGAGCTCATTATAATATGAATATTTTGCATTAAAACAGGACAGGAAAAACTGTAAATCAGCTGCAGCTCTGGTTTGAATGACCACAGCGATCAGGCCACTAAATTACACTGTACATTAATGTACATTATTACATTACAAACTTTTGAAAATACAAAGGGTCATTATATGCTCTTATGCTGTATTAATATTATAAATTGTTGTTCATTGCACATGGAGAATTCATTCTTAGGGCAGATTAAATGCCATCTCAGTCTAAAATTAGTTAAAACAGTGGTTGGGTTGTAGGACCAAAAATATATAATTTTTCTTGTGAATGTTGAAGAAAAGATAAATTGATTCATTAAAATGTCTTTTCTTGTCAGTACAGTATTGGTGAAATATTAATATATATTCAATATATAAAGAAGAAAAAATAATAAAATGATGCTCCGTTAGCCACCATGTATCTGTCACAGACTGAAGGACAAGTCTTAGACTTAATGATAATTAAATGCATGAGACTTAATTCACAGCAATGCTTTCAAGGGACCACTTTGTTTCTCAGTATTATTAGTGAAGGAGAACCTCAGCTCACTCTGGACCTTTTCCAATTTCCAATTAGAAGACATAAGAATGAGTTATTGAACTTCATTGATTGTTATTAGTGGCTACACATTTCCAGCAGCAGGGCCAGAGAGAGAGAGAGGGAGGGAGAGCAATTTCAGCAATTACTCAGAAGCTCTTATGAGGAAAGGGACTGTGTCCCAATTGGAATGAGCCTAGTGTAGAAATCTCTTTCTATCTGTCTCACTTCATACATCAATTTACTATCTGCAAAGAAAGTAACAAAATGTATTACCACAATTACAGGTCTACACTGTTAATCCTAAACATATACATTTAATGCGTGCAATCTCCCCCCTGCCCAATAAAGAAAAAAAAATAATAAAATTCACAACATGATTTTTCAGTAGTCACAGTGAACAATCTGAACTGCATTCTTTTTTTTTTTTTTTTATACCATTTTTGAAATGAACTTTCAAGAACATCCAGACATGCATGGTCATTAAAATCATTAAACCTTTAAAAATGTTTATTTTAATATATTAATGTTTTAATCAGCTATCAATAAATAACAGCAATTAAATAGTAATTAAGCAGCATTTTCCATTACTCAGAACTCATGTAGAAATGAACTGATTTGAATATATTATTGAGTATTCCATCCATAAATCAAAAAGCAATAAAGAACAACCATGAAAGAAAAAATAAGACCAGTCCCTTAATAATTATTGGTTTCCTTTTTAGAAAATTCAAATTTATTTACATTCTTTACTAAGAATTTTAGTGATGCACATTAACAATGTAACATTACACACTGTTGTGTCTGCTTTATGGACTGAATGTGCAGACAGGATGTGCAGAATGGATGTTTATTGATGTTGTATTGTTGTGCTAGGCTCAGTTTTACAAAAGAAACAGGTGGGGATCACAGACACTTTCTGTGCAAAAACATAGCGAGTCATATATGGCTATTTGAATTTCTAAAGGAATCCTTTCAGACCTAATCTAAACTTAACTAAATAATAGCTAAACTGGTAACTAAATATAAATAACTTAAAATAAGTACAATCAGGCCAACCGAATCTATAATATTTTACTATGAACAATAAACATCCCTTTATGATAGTTATACTATGAAGAGAAAGTATCCAACCATTTCAACACTCAAAGTAGGTATTAATTCCATAATATATATAAAGATGCACCAATTTAACACTTCAGCGAAACCCTGACTTACAAGTGAATCAACTTACGAATTTTCCAAAATAAAAATCGTCGCTTGGTAGATTTTTTGCTTTATGATGCGAACCAAAATCTGAGTTATGAGCGAGTTAGCTTACGCCACCTGCCACTAGGAGTCATTAGAAAGCATGAGTGAGTGCCAAGATCAGTGCTGAGAAGAAGAGGTTGTGTAAACACACTTGCCTCACTCATTTTCCAAACATTTTGAAAGGGAGGAAGAAACAAACCTCCTTGGGCAGGATTTTATTGAAACAACCTGCAAGTGAAAGTGAGGAAAGTGTGGCAAAAAAGGCAAAAGTCCATGAAGAAGAAAAAGAAGATTAAGTGAAGTGAAAAAAGAAATTAATAAAGTAGAAATTAAGTTTAGCGATAAAGTGCAGCATTAAGTGTGCAGAAAGTAAGTGATAGAGCACGAAATGAAAACGCCAATCTCCTCCACCTCCACCAGCATCTTCATCCGATCTTCAAAGTAAACACACTTAATAACCAGTTTATTTCTTCACATTCTCTTTTACTATGTATTATTATTATTATTATACACTATTTGTTATTTATAAAAGTAAAAAATTCTTATTTAAAAACATACAAAAATTGGTGTGGTTTTTGGGGGGCTGGAATGGATTAATAGCATCGCAGTTCATTTTAATGGGGCAATTTTAATTTGATATACAAGATACAACAAGATACACACTTGGTCACAGAACAAATTAAACTCGTAAGTCAAGGTTCCACTGTATTTTGCTATATTTTGAAATTACATTTAACATTTTGGAAATGGGGCAGTGTTGTATCAAATAAACATCTGGCAATGACAATGGTTTGTTTTTAAATTTATGGAGTAACAACTGGTGTGGAGTATTATGATACTACACTTTTTGGTATCACAGTCAAATGTCTGGTATCACGACAACCCTTTTTTACATGAATTTACATTAGAATTTAAGAATGTAATAAAAATAATGTCAGTTTCTACATCTGTGGATTTACTGTGCAGTTTAACATGAGAAAAGTTCGACAACTATAACTAAACCTTCTACCTCTGATAAGGCCGGATAAACACGGAATATTCTAGCCTCAATGCATAGAAAGTCTATAATTCTCAGCTGTAATCTAAACAAATTCAAATTCCCTACCTCAGTGTGAGCTGGCATGTCACTCCTAAGCTGGCAGGTTAAACAGAGCAGATCCAGGGCATTCACGCTGCTTGCTGTGTTAGCAGGACTCGAACTGAAAGCTGGCCTCACTCACATTGCAGATAAGAGTTCAGCTAGTTTACTCCCCCTGAATTAGCAGTGTTAGAGCCATTAGAGCCATATTTCACTACTGAAAACGAGCATTTCTGAGGCTTGATGTCACTTTTCTAAACTTCTGTTTCTATAAGACTTGTGATGGGTTAGTGTAATAACAATGTAATCCCATGTCTAGTAGATCAGAAGCCCCAGAGTTTGAGAAGCAACGTCAAAGAGAAGACCAGCTGCATTCTCTAACCACATCAGTTATTTTTATCTCAATCCTGCTTCAACCAGCAATTCAGAGGAAAAAATATGCCACTTCTGGTTCTGCTAAACATGGCTCACTTGCATAGCTCATAGGAAGCTCGAGTAGTGAGAACACTGAAGAGTCTTAAAGTTTAGAGGCAAATTAGATACAAATTAGAGCCTTGGGTTAGCACATTTGAACCATTCTTCTGATAATTTAATGACTTAAGGGTCCATCACTTAGGCTTAGGCCTACACAATGTAATGTAGGAAATCAATTTTAAAAGTGCTCTGACAAAGTCATGGGATGCAGGGCCTTTATTCGCAATGTTGAGCCCTGAGATCATCTGACGTGGGAGAAAACTGGGGCAATCACCCTGCTCTACTTATTTGCCAACAACAAAGACAAGCTGTAGCTTCAGAGCAAACCCCCGAGCTAGGCCTATCTCTAGACCAGAGCAATAAACTATTCTGGGCAACGGATTTCTGTAGTCAAGATAGGAGTTCAAAAAAGCTCAAAAATAAACGACACACTTCTTGTAATTTCAGCCATGCGATAACACTGCAGTTGGACTTCCTCAAACTTACTCAGTGCTGTACAAAAGTACTTATACCACTCACAGACGAAGTGAATAATGTTGATTCTCATAACTACGTTGCATGCCAAGATCAGGGATAGACATTGAGTGATGAGTCGGTTGTTGATGTAGTCAGTGTTTTGAATGCAAGGGCCTTATGATGAGGGTCACATTTGGATTGTAAGGCAACTAGGTCAGAACATCATTGAAATTCCAAGGCTTATGGGGCACTCATGGACAGCAGTGGTGAGTACCTACTGATAGTGGCTTCCAAACTGTAGAAAAGTAGAACGAACCAGGCCGAGCTGCAGATGTCCTTCCTTGTTACTCAGTGTGTGCTTCAGCAGAACTGTCCTGATAGCATGAGGAGCACCAAGAGCATATATGAACAGCCTATCATCCATCCATCCATCGCTTATCTGTGTCTGGTCTGCGGGGGTAACAACCCAAGCAAAGTAGACCAGGCATCCCTCTACCCCTGCCACCTCTTCCAGCTCATATGGGAGGATTCCAAGACTCTGCATGTCCTAGGTCTTCTCCGGGGTCTCCTCCCAAAAAGCTAGCTTTAGTAGCCGAGGATCAGAACGCCAAGGCCTTCGCTTTAGGGCACCACCCAAATCACACAACGCCCGACCTCCTTTACTGCCTCCCACACAGTTGGTGGGTCCATGTGGGACTCAACCCATGTAGCTCCTTCAGATTTAACCCCTGGCCTGGCTCCAAGGCGGGGCCCCAATAACCCTATGGGCGAGGGAAGTGAGGTCTTGCTGTTTTTGTTTTTCATGGTGGACTTGTTGGATCACTTTTTGTCTGGCCCAGTCAGCGAGGACCAATTCGTCTTGGGAGACCCTACCAGGGCTATTGCCCCGGTCAACCTAGCTCCTAGGATCATGCAGGCATGTAAACCCCTCCACCAAGATAAGGTAGTGATCCAAGGAGGGGCCATTAGTAGCTTATTATAAATACATAGCAAAATTCTTATACAGAGCTCACCTGTATTAGTAAAGGTTGGTTTATATGCAAAGGTTTTTTTGTGTTGTGTTTAAACTGCTGGACACTAGATGGCTATTTTGTAATCTATCTTCAGCCATTACACTCTTCCAAACCCAGCTGTTTTCCTAAAATCAAATATATTATGATATTACAATTTACTGAACGGTAACCCCTGTATTGTGATCCATATTGTATAATGAGTTTCCTGCCAATACACAGCTATATATAGCACATGATGGTCTTGCATACCAGGGTTAAGCAATCAGTTAGCATTGCCAGCTTCCTGAATCATGTGCATATGTGTAGCTAAAGGGGTTGCACTTATGCCAATGCCAAAGAAAGCAGCTCTAAATCACCCCACTTCACACTAACTCAAAAGCAATCTGTAATGCTAGATACTGAGGCCATCAGTTTCTTTCTGTGGCCTGCATGTCACACTGTAATCAGTTTATTGTTGTAAAGCTATGCTGCTATTTGAGCAGGATTAGTTTGATCCCTGACTGATTCAGACAGGATAACGTACCTGTGTAATTCTCCCAAATTACCACAGAATGAAACTTCATAGCTGGGACATAAGAATTAACATAGATTGTTCATTGCCAGATGTTGGTATTACATTAATGTGAGGATGACTGGAAAAGGATTGTTATTACTGAAGCAGCTCTGGATTCTGCAAATTATAGAAGGTCATCCATTCAGAATTACTACAAGAGTTTTTCAAAACTACAGACATGCTGGATTAAGCACAGATCTCATCAGTAATTACTTTCATCCAGTTTGAGAAGGGCAAGCTATATTATGATGAAAGCAATGAAAGCATAATTGCTTTTAGATGTGCATGTTATCTAGACATGCAAGTTGGTGATGATGTTATATTTGTGTCTAGAGCTAGGACAATAAGCACATCTTGAAAAATTAATATTTGCTTAATTCTTATAGTTTAGAAAATCTAGGACAGTTTCCATTTGATTTTTTTAGGTATGGTAAGTTTTCCTGTGATAGTAGAATGGGCTGTAATCTACTGGCTTTGTTGCTGTTACTAGTCAATGGATCCATTTATTTGTCCTGATATATTATTTTGGATGTGATTTTCCCTGTATGGTAGTGTTATCCCCATGTTCCAGCCCTGCTTCATTCTTATCATGTGCTCATTTGTTTACGTTTCCCCACATACTGTCCTGTCACCATGTGCTGTCTGTTTGTTTATGTTTTCCATGTGTCTTGTCCATGCCATGTCTCCACTTCCCTGTTACATCACGCTGTCTGCTCAATCATGTGTTAATCAGTGTTTGCTATTTAGCTCCCTCATGTTTCCACAGTCTTTGTGAGTCACTGTAGTGTCATATATGTCTACCATGTAATGTTTATCTTCGTAACATCACAGTCTGTTTTGTGTGCTTTTTTGTACAATATAGTCTGGTGTGTTCAGTGCAATGCACATTCATACCATGGCTCACAGCTCAACTAAACACTGCACCAAACCAGGACTGGCGTTTCTGAATTGGCATGCAGAATGCTCATCAATACAAAAAAGGAAGAAAAAAAATTATGCCACTTTTAAACAATAAATGATACATTTATAAGCAGTTCCTGTCCCATTAGAATAATGTAATTTCCTCTATAAGCACAAGCATATGGCTTTATCTAGAATTCACGGTCTTAATAATTCCAATGAACTGCTAAGGCTATTGGACAGTTTCTGGTGTGGATGCACTGTAAAGGAAATCATTACATATTGTCTGCGTCCACATCCACCACTAAGAGGGCCATTAACGAGCTGCACCATCTCCTGATCTTTACCCTACTGAAAGAACTGCAAGGAATTTATGTCTGCATGTATAGAGGAGGTCACGGAAAGGATCATAAATGGTTTAGTACTTAATAACTTGAGTAGAGTGGGCATGGAAATGGGGTATGACTCAAGAGCTGCTGTGCTCCATTCAACCAAATTCTGTCATAATATTTATCACAAAAATGTAACCTGTATGTGTTTGTTTCACACCATTAGGAGCTGGAATTAAAGGTGATGCTTACCTCCTGATTACCTGGCAATGGCGTTCCCCTGTCAGAGCTGGAGAGGAGGCCATTATTGTCTGTGGATGACAGAACAAAACAGTCTGATTTTGCAAAACACTACAAATGATCACAGACATCAGGCTCAAAGACTTTACAGTAAAAGGTGTCAATCACTCATTATGTTAGTGTTAACACTATTTGCTATGTTTTACGCAATGAAGAGAACTGCCTTTCACAATCAGTCAGTTGGGATGACAGTGACTGCCCACACAAAGTGTCACAATCTGCTGAAACTGAAAGATAAAAAAGGCCAAACGAGTACAATCAGACAAACTCAACTTGAACTTTCACTGCATGTGGAAACAGGCAAAAGAAACAGATGTTACATATCTTAACATGTTAAAGGCAAAGGTCAGATATTCTGGGAATCACCGAGGAGTCCTGGGAATACAGATTTCCCAGCCATGAAGCCAAATACAACTGCTAAATGGGATTTAAACCATTCCAAAAATGATGACTCTTATTTTTACATTTCTAAATTAAAAATGCATAAAACAACAATATGTCAATGATATCATGCACTTTAAGTATATTCTTAGTGTTTCTATATAGTATATTCTATTTATTCTATTTACTTTACTTTGAATGGAGGAACACCAAAGTAAGAATTTCATTGTACAGTGTAACTACCTGTGTCTGCTGTGAATATGACAATAAAAAAATCTTGATTTTTGCTCTACAGCTAGTGTTGATCAGTTTAATTACTTTTTCATTATTGTCATAAATTATGTCTTAAAACTCATGTTGTGAATGTCATGAACAGCTGCATAAGGCCATGAACATATTAAATAATATTAATATTTTTTATTTAATATTAAATAAAAATCACTGTATTCATTGTAAGAGTAGTTTTTAAATGTTACCCTATTCACACACATTTAACCGTTAATCCCTGGACTACCCGTGATGAATGTTCACAGGCCGGATCTGTGAGAAAGCTGCTGGAAAAACAGGTCTTCCTGTGGGGAGGGGTGAGCTTTGCAGGCTGCAATATACATATATGCATCCACCCACACAAACAGGGTGGCGAGTGTCTTTTACATGGTAATGAAAGTATTTGAAATGTGGTACTTCTGTTAATGTTTTGTCCTTTATACAACTTCTTCTACGCTGCCCACCCCTACCACAGTGGGGATGCATGATAATATAGGAATTTGATGTCATTCGTTCAACAAACACTCTTAACCAAAATACATTTGCAGACATGAAATCATCTACATTTGTGCAACTGTCCTTTTATGGGTCCCTACATGGCCCTGCACATACATCCAGTATATGAACGATACACAATAAGCAAACTCACTGTTTTATACACACAGCACACTGAGCCTGTATAACATGAGAAACACACACAGTATTGAGTCTGCAAGCCTACATCAGGAAACAAACAGAGCGCACACACACATTGTGAGAGAAGGGTCATAGACAAAGTTCCTGAGTGGGCCCTCAGTAGAGTTCTGTAGGAGTGGCATACAGATGATGCTGACAGAGAGCTCGCTTGTACTCTATAAACACATAGTGGATCTGCCCTAGCTGGCATGTTAACAGAGAGCAATGTCTGATGGGCTCATTCAGGCAACCTTGTGGCACATAAGCAGGTCTAGAAACAGGCCAGAGTAGCATGGCCCAAATATCAGTAACTTCAAAAGAGTCAGAAGGGAAGTAGAAAACAATGACGCGATGAGGTAACAAAAGCAAAGGAAACATGGAAGACAAAACTAAAGGTTAGAGTGATGTAAACTTGGGCAAAGGATACATAGAGACAACAGTCAAATCAGCAAATGGACACAAGGACTAGACCTGCCTGATATCAGTGTTTGTCAACGTTTTGCCTTAAACCTGAGGAGCATCAGGTTCAGGGGGCAGCAGGGTATTATCTGGGTACTGAAGTAAAGAATGTAAAACAATAGAAGATGGGAATTCTTGATCTTGTAATTCAAGTAAGCCAAATGTGCTTACTACAGTCTAAAATATACTTGGGAGGCTGTCAATACACTTGGAAGAGAGTCACCCACATAAACCTTGTTGGCAGAAAATGTTGTCAGTGGCTTCAATATCAATTTAAAGGGGCTAAAAATCTGGTTTAATTAATCAGATAGATATAATTAGTGATTGGCATCACCTAGTCTGAAACATGTATTTTAATTATCTTTAACCATGACTGTGTTTTGTTAAAATGTGCCAGCTCCCAGCCAATATTTTTCAAAAAATCAAACTGGTGTTACTTGTAATATCAGACCAGAATTCCCATAATGGTGCAATGAACAAACTATCAGTGTTATCAGTGCCATCATCAGTAAATCCATGGGACACGATTACAGTGGTAACCCTACTTACGAGCATCCCTACTAACGAGTATTCCAGGTAACGAGTCGAGATCTCGGAATATTTTTGTTCCATTTAATGAATAAAATTCCAAGTAACGAGTAGCGTAAATTAGTTCAAGTATGCCAACCACTAGGGGCGCGGCGGTCATAGCATCCCCTAGATGCTAGCGTAGAAGAAGAGGTCAGTCATTACCTTTGACCGCTGTCCAGTGAAAGTGAAAGTGCTAGTGAAAGCGACACAAAGACAGCAAAAGGTAGTGAACAAGAAAGTTAGATACATTTTACTTTTACTTTTCATATAAGTGTAACCATGCCATACACGTACGCCCGTCCTCCTGTCCTCCTTAACCGCCAGCCTACACGAGCACCGTCGGTCTCCCTCCCCTTAGCAGCTCGTTTATTTTTTTAAAAACCCATATAAACACATTATTTAGCATATTAAAGTATACTGTATGTTGGCCGGCTGACATGGATTAATCAGTTTTACATGTATTCTTATGGGGAAAATGCATCCAGCTAACGAGCCAACCAGCTAACGAGCTCGGCTCCTGCACAGATTAAACTCGTAAGTAGGGTTACCACTGTATAGGCCAAATGATACACTGGTTGAGTCCTAATAAAAAATAGAAACTAAAACAAATACACATACTGGAAACAACACAAAAATGGAAAGAATGGGCAACTGCAGTACAGGTCTCACCATTAAGCTACATTAACAACATGGTGCATGGACAGACAAACAGCACATTGAGGCTTTTTCTGTCCATACCTGCCAGAAATGTCTTCCTGTAGCTTGTCAACACTGCAAAACCGTCTTAACCAGGGAGAGATGGGTAAAGGAGAAGAAAAAGAAAGAAAATTACACAGATAGATAGTTAGATAGTAAGTATAAAAAATAATAATGTAAATAATTGCTATGCAAGTAACAAACATCTAATCCAAACAGTCTAGACGTTTGTAGATTAAGTTGGTTTTATATTGATGCCAGCAGCTTTTTCTAAACATCGGTTTGAACTTTGCATTTTGGATGGCAGCCAGGGTTTTGAGACCTCATCATGGTGTTGGTTTTCTGTTGGTCATGCACGGTATGATTACTTCAGGTGATGAATGCTGGGAAAAAGGACACCTGTAACACCTGGTTTCACAATACTCTGCCCTACAAAAACATGTATAGATTTACATACAATGACTGTCAGTATACTCACAGTTCCACTTCACCCTACATTCTTCAGTGCTTTTGAAAACATAAACACAGATCTCAGTTTCTTCTCATGATCATAAAATGTTTGCTGATGAGTATCTGTCATAATTAATTGATGATTAATAGTAATCTTTTTTGTTTATTTTATGTACTTACCAAAGTACCACCCTATACATAAGAGAATGTTCCAAGATTGTGGGGGAACCTCTAGAGAACCTTTATGAAATCACTTATCACAATAACACCATGCGGCTAGCCAAAAACATCATTTCTGATCATAATCATGTTCTGAACAGTGAATATGTACTCCTTCCATCAGGGCGACGATACAGTGTCCCCCGGTTTAATAAGGTTAGACTAAAATATTCTTTTGTATATCAGTCAATCCTTAAATTAAACAAAGAACTGAAGCGATAGTCATTGATGATGTTATAATGCGACTCTTTTTTTTTTTTTTTTTTTTTTTTTTTTTTTTTTTTTTTTTTTTTTTTTTTTTTTTTTTTTTTTTTTTTTTTTTTTTTTTTGTTTTTGTTTGTTTGTTTGTTTGTTTTTTATGTATTGTAATTAACAGAGCCAATGTTCTTCATGCAAAACAAATTTCAGACCATGGTTTGACAATAAAGTATCTATCTATCTATCTAGAATGTGGTGAAATACCTTCCTATCATTACTTTGTAACTAATATTAGAGATTCTCATTCATTTCTACTTGGTGTTACATAATGTGTTAAATTAAAATATCAAATATATTTTCCTCATTAAACTTCTTGTGAGTATACCTTTCTGTTGCGATACTTTCCTCCATTTCAAGGATGATACTATTATAGCAATAGGCTGTAGATTTACACCTAATACACTAGACACATCACCCCATCTCACGTCACTCCACTGGCTTCCTGTAGTTGCTCTCATCAGATTCAAAAACCTGAAAATGCTCACTAACAATGTAAAAAATGGACCAGCCCCAATTTTTTCTAATGGCAATGGTCAAGTTTCGAGCTGCACCTCAAGCCCTTTGACTTTCTAGTATGGCTCGGCTTGACCCTCCATCCTTCAAGACACGTGGAAGACTAGCATCAAGACTCTCTTCTGTCCTAGCACCCAGGTAGTGGAACAAACTTCCACTGACTGTTCAAACAGAGTCCCTCACAGTCTTCCGTGTGTCTTGAAGGATGGAAGGCCAAGCCAAGCCATACTAGAAGCGAGCACTAGTTTAAAAAAAACTTAGTGATGCATTGTAATGCTCTTATATTGTTCCTGCTTTCTAGGTATTAGTAATGGTTTTGTTCTAACAGTGTCTGAACTGAACAGTAGTTTGGACTCCAACCTGTCTGTACTAGAGATAATTCTCTTAATGCAGGGGTGCACAATACGTCAATCGCGATCTACCAGTCGATTGCAAAGGTAGTGTGGGTAGATCGCATGGCATTTAAAAAAATAGATGTCAGCCTATCATCTGTCCTCGCTATAAAACATCTCACTTGACTGACATATAGGGAGGATGGTCGAGCACTAGGACCCAGCAGGATTCCAAGCTGCTCAATCTGAAAATCCTGTTTCACTTTAGACCACCCACAAGCTCATTCGATTGGCTCTGCCGTTTTTTGCTAACGTGTGATTGGCCGTCTCCACTATCGCTTCATAAAACAGCATCTGGACTTGTAAACCAGCATTTTTTCAAGTTGACCAGCAGTCCGTGTTCACCTGTCACTGTAAGTTGTTAACATGTATGTTTGTTCTGCCTGTGTAAGAAACCTAAAACTGATCATTTCCATACGGAGTGGAGGACTTCTTTTACTGTCATTTTTAAGTGAGTTTGCCTTGACTGCATTATTCGGCGTCAGCCTTTTCACACGTGAAGATCATTAAGTCCAAGTATCGTTCCACTATGACTGATGATCATTTGGAGGTTTGCTTGAGGCTGGCTATCAGCAACTACTGTCCAGACTATGCATCCCTGACTGATTCCATTCAGTGCAAGTCATCAGAGTAAGTAGGCTAATGACAAAACATGTACACAGTTATATTGTATAATATGGGTTCATGTTGTTATTCAAGGTACACCAGCATACATTGTACACATAAATTTTCAGTATATTTATAAATAAATATGTCTTGCATTTTTATTTTAGGTAGATCATTTTGACTTAGTCATTAGATAAGTAGCTCGCAGGCTGAAAAAGTGTGTGCACCCCTGTTGTAATGGAATCAAAGGACATCTGTATGTCCCTCAGGATAATAGCATCTGCCAAATGCCACAAACGTAAATGTAAACGTAAACAATGTCAAGCAAGCAAGCAATGAAATCAAAAACAGAACTCGTCTTGGCTTAGCCTAACTGCCAACGTGAGGACAACACCCAAAACCACACAGAGTAATGCACTTCTACACCAAAGACAAATGTCTGGAAACAAGAGTATTCAATCATAGAGGCATAAATAGACATGCTTCTTATCAAACAGCCACAATAAGTCAGCGGGGCTCAGTTTGTCAAAGACAGGAAGACTGTACAGAGACAGACTTGAGGCATAAAAAAAGGTCAGAAGCAGGGCAGACAATACTTCTAACTTAAATCATAGAAGTATGTTTACACAGACGTCATCATTTCCATTCAGAATCGTCTTAATGTGAGTAAAGATAAACCTTTTTAAATGACAAAAGAATTGTTGTTTTCTGGAACCAAGCAATGACATTCAAGTACAATTCAAAAATCAATCTGATAAGCCCGTCATTTCTCAAAAGAAATCTAAAGTAAAGGAAAAATAAACTTAACAAGGTTCTAATGAGCTTCTCAACGCAACAGTTTAAACGTAAAACGTCTTTGGAAAGGCTTAAGGCTCAAGATTCTTAGTCCAAATGACATCACTACCTACACAACTCAGCACTAGCACTGAACAATGACATTCATTTTCAGTTTGTGTTGAGAGAGCACTTGTCCTAGGGCAGAAAGGGTTCTACCTGATATCACCGGTAGTTCTCATACAGGCTCAAACTCAGTAATTTTCCTGACATTTCCTTTAGAATTTGTATAATTTGGAATTCACTCAATCATTCCATCAATGACGGAAAGCTGTCCTGACCCAGATACAGGCCAAAACCATGATACCACCACCACCATGTTTCACAGATGGGATGAGGTATTTTTGCTGGAATGCTGCGTTTTCTTTTCTCCAAAAATAAGGCTTCTTAGTTAAACCAAAAATATCTATTTTGGTCTCATTTATTCACAAAACATTGTTTCAATGGCCTTCTGGCTTGTCCATGTCTTTAGCAAACTGAAGATGAGCAGTAATTTTCTTTTTGGAGAGGAGCGGCTTTCTTCTTGCAACCCTGCCATGCACACCATTGTTGTTAAGTGTTCTCCTGATGGACTTTTTGTTGGTCAACCACTCCCAGGGAGGGTAATAATGGTCTTGAATTTCCTCCATTTGTACATAATCTGTCTACTTTTGTAACGTTTTCCAGCCTGATGAGTATCAATAACTCTATCCAAGGTCAGAAATCTCCTTTGTTCACACTTCCAAAAACATGCTTTGTGAAGATCAGCCTTTCTAGATCCCTGTTTTTTTTTTTTTTTTAATAAAATCATCCCACTGATCGACAACACCTGACTAAAATTTAATCTTCACATATTTTTGCCACTCACAGACATGTAATATTGAATCATTATCCTCAATAAATAAATGACCAAGTCTAATACGTTTGTCTCAGTTGTTTGATATGGTTCTCTTTATCTACTTTTAGGACTTGTGACATTCTGGTGAAGTTTTAGGTCAAATTTATGCAGACAATTAACAGCATAGTGACCATATTAGTTAACTGATTTAATGTTATGGCTGTATGTCCTATTTTAGCTATATTTTCCTAGCTTAAAATACTCTGTTCAGTACCCCTCAGTCTTATTACAGGTTGTTTGTGAACGTTAACCACAGAATTTCTGGAATGCAGGCAGTACACCCCACGCACATGTGTTAAAACATGACATAAATCCCCAGCAAGTCACCATCGATACGATATCTCTTTCAGATAACAGAATGAACAACAGTGAAACGTTCCCTGAAATCTAGAGGAGCATACAAATAAAAGTGGGAAAAACATAAAATAAGGTCAAATTTACTGGTAGACATAATAATATACATTTCATAAAAAAATAAGGGACACTTTAAATGTCCAGACCAATCTCCAGATCTGAACCCCACTGAAAAAATTAACCACTACAGTGGCATAAATTCATCAACAACAATGTGTAAGGAGGGCATGCAAAATCAGGGTAATTCCACCAAATACTGATTTCTGAACAATTTTTAAAACATTAGTATTGTGGGGTTTAAAAATTAATCAAATACATATGAACTTGTTTTCTTTGCATTATTAGAGGTTTGAATTTTTTCTTTATTAAAGTTTTGATTTTTTTTTATTATTTTGATCAGTTATTTTCTGTAAATAAAAGCTATAAATGACCATATATATTTAGAATTTGGGAGAAATGTTGGCAGTAGTTTATAGAATAAAACAAAAAATAGTTTTACTATCAATAAAATGTAAAACAAGAGAAAATTATTTGCAGCCAGCACAGCTGATTGTACCAAGATGATGCTGGCTGAACCCAATAAGGGGAGAAAGGCTCGCCTCTAGCATCCAATTGCTGTGCTGGACAGGGGAGGGACCTAACAGGTCCACACGCAGCATGGCGGGGGCAGTGCCCAGGCCGTGGGAACCACCACTCAACATGGAGGGTGGTGTCCAATCATCACTCCACAAGGGCAGTCCCCAGCCAGGGAGCCTGTCCAGCAGCGGGGCGAAACCTTACCTTAAAAGGTAACCTTAAAAGTATCAGGACACCTGCTCCTTCATGGTTTCTTCTAAAATTAAGGGTATTAGAGTTTATCCTGCTTTTGTTGGAGTAACTGTCTCCACTGTCCAGGAAAGGCTTTCAACTAAATTTTGGCGCATTGCTGTGAGGATTTGAATGAATTCAGTAAAGAGAGCCTTAGGGAGGTCAGGCTGTTGGATGATCATCACCACCACCTCATCCCCAACTCATCCGATTTTTGTAAAGGTTCCTGGAAGTAGAATTTTAGTATTTTCAGGCCAGCGACTCAACACAGCCATCCAACTATCAAACAGAAAACTTAACTCCCAAACCCAGTTACTATAGTAACACCAACTCCCATCCTCCCCAAGTCCCTCATATATCTGCATAACCTCAAAACCTGATATTATAGCCAGTGGACAAATAATGTATGCCGTTTGATATCATCTGGGTTACTTTAATGACTTATTCACAGAGATGTTACATTGTTATTCAGCCAAAATATTCTCGCTTTAATTTGAATATAACTTTAATATGCTAATTTTGCTTAGTTTTGCATCATCTGTCATCTCCCTTTAACAGTACAGCGCAACATCAAATATTAAATATAATGAAAAAGTTCACTGATGTTCATAATTTAATTCAAAAGGTCATATGTCATATATATTTATATTTATTACACATAAACTGACTTTTCAAGCCTTTGTTGTTTTACTGTTGATCAGTATGACTTCTAGCTCATGAAATTCAGTGTCATGCTCTCTGCTTAACCAAGCCCTGGCTCATTTGAACATGGACCAGTTTGGGATGCTCCTATTATTCTCCATTGTTCTGCTCATCAAGTGACATCCCCTGAGTTCTGCAAGCATCTCCAGAACTACATTACCCATAATCCCCAGAGGGGTCAAGTCTCTCACATGACTAGCAGCCCAGCTGTATCAGATCTAGTCTGAATATCCTATATAAGCTTATTCCGTTATTCTTTTTCAGTTCTCCTGGTTTATATCGTGTTTGTTTGTTCCTAGTTAGTTCTTATTAGTTGCTGCTGTTTATCCATTCTCTGTTTATATTTCAGTCTGCCTTTGTATTGTTCAGTTATCCTTTTTCCTATATTGCTTTTCTGGTTCTGTTATACAGTGGTAACCCTACTTACGTGTTTAATCTGTGCAGGAGCCGAGCTCGTTAGCTGGTTTGCTCATTAGCTGGATATGTTTATATGGGTTTTTTAAAACATAAACGTGACGACGACGAGGCTCGTGTAGGCTGGCCGCTAATGCGAGGGAGACCGACGGTGCTCGTGTAGGCTGGCGGCTGCATGGTTACACTTATCATATGAAAAGTAAAAGTAAAATGTATCTAACTTTCTTGTTCACTACCTTTTGCTGTCTTTATGTCGCTTTCAACAGGCACTTTCACTTTGTATTCACTGACCTCTTCTTCTACGGTAGCATCTAGGAGATGCTACGACCGCAGCACCCCTAGCGGTTTGGCATAGTTGAAGAAATTTACGCTACTCGTTAGCTGGAATTTTAGTCGTTACCTGGAACAAAAATATTCTGAGATCTCAACTTGTTACCTGGAATACTCGATAGTAGGGATGCTCGTAAGGAGGGTTACCACTGTATCTTGTTTCTGTTGTAGTTATTTTCTTGTTTCTGTTGTAGGTATTTCGTCTTGTTAATTGCTTTGCTCTTCTTGGTTTTGACCCTATCCCATTCTCTGAATTCTCTTTTGGATATTCCTTCTTTTTGATTTAGCTGTGCTTGTGTAGTGGATATCTTGCCTGTTTTATAGGTTATGTTTATGGATTACTGTATTAATAAACCTTGTTATATGCATCCTGCGCCCATCTCCATGTTGTGACATC
>BRDA01007951.1:0-11288 GCA_036984385.1 Crenuchus spilurus | reverse complement strand
TTGTTCAACTCTAGAGTCTTATAAAAACAAGGTCCATTGCTGATTTTAAGGTCGATTGCTCATCGCATTTAACTACTCGTTAGCTGGAATTTTAGTCGTTACCTGGAACAAAAATATTCTGAGATCTCAACTTGTTACCTGGAATACTCGATAGTAGGGATGCTCGTAAGGAGGGTTACCACTGTATCTTGTTTCTGTTGTAGTTATTTTCTTGTTTCTGTTGTAGGTATTTCGTCTTGTTAATTGCTTTGCTCTTCTTGGTTTTGACCCTATCCCATTCTCTGAATTCTCTTTTGGATATTCCTTCTTTTTGATTTAGCTGTGCTTGTGTAGTGGATATCTTGCCTGTTTTATAGGTTATGTTTATGGATTACTGTATTAATAAACCTTGTTATATGCATCCTGCGCCCATCTCCATGTTGTGACATCGAGTTTGAGCAGAGTGCTGGATGTAAATTCCCAGACTAACAATAAAGATAACTATACTAACGTAAAACTAACCAGCAGATGGTGAAGATAAACAAAATAATCCAATGGATATAACCATTGGAATAATAACCCAATGGATATAATTGGAAATAATCCAATGCATATAACCAGTTTCCCTTGTTTTATTATTTATAGTGTTTGGGCAAAATTAACTTTTTTGTTTTATTTTATGAACTACTACCAAAATGTATCCCAAATTCTAAATTAAAATATTGTCATTTAGAGGTTTTATTTGCAGAAAATGACCAAAAGATGCAGTGTTTTCAAACCTTACGTAATGCGAAGAAAACAAGTTAAACCCCCTCAATACTGTTTTAACTTCAAAAGAGTTCAGAATAAAGTATTTGGTGAAATAACCATGATTTTGCATGACCTCCTTACACTTTGTTGTCGGGTGACTTTATGCCAATCCTGGCACAATATTCAAGTAGCTTGGCTTCGTACGATGGCTTGTGACTCTTCACAGCTGTATGTATGGAACTTGCATGTTTATTCTATAACATTTGTACTTTATTCTCGCAGACCACTCTGTGATGTAAACAATTAGAGCTCTATTAAAATAAAATAAATAAATAAATAAATAAAGACTATTCAGTAAATAATGATCACTGGCCTAAGTCTACCTTTAGCTTTAGGCTCCAAGTCTATAGAGGCTGAACGGATATTCACACCCACTCCGATGGCCTGAAGATGTCAGAGGAACCTTATCAGGCCCTCATGAATGTCTCTGTTTTGTCTGTTATACTGACTGTCCCATACGGTCTGTCCAGATAAGAGAAACAGTCAACTCAAAGATAAACAGGGGAAACATGTGACCATCAGTCAGCCTCTTCATTTAAGTGCTTAACTAAGTGCCTCATAGACCATTAAATATGTGAAGTGGTCATTGCCAGTGAAATGTCTTTAAAAACAGAATTATTTCTATTTTAGACACTGAGCAAATACATCATCAAAGAATGTCTAGTGAAAATAAAAAAATGTGAAAAACATGAACACTTACAAAGAGAAAACAATCCAGTAATTAGTTCACCACCGAATGATCTTATGACTATTCTTACTCAACTTATAGTCATGCCAACAGAGTTCTTCATGATTAACTAA
Organism: Crenuchus spilurus; assembly: GCA_036984385.1. Taxonomy (NCBI): domain Eukaryota; kingdom Metazoa; phylum Chordata; class Actinopteri; order Characiformes; family Crenuchidae; genus Crenuchus; species Crenuchus spilurus. Next base: position 9,698 of record BRDA01007951.1, on the reverse strand, counting down.
CGTTTAGTTTTCTCCCCATCACTTGTAATGTCCCTGACTCTAAGACGGTGTACACTATCACAGGCCTCCTCTGATGCATGTGAAGTCAAGCTCCGCCTCTTTTCCAACTGCTGCTGATACACCGCCACTAGGCAGCCAATGCACTCCGAGGAAAGCAAAGGATCCCCAGTTCTGATGGATCGCCTGATAGCCAGACGACATTACTTAAAAGTGCTGGGGAGCGAGTGCCATCTTACCTGCCCAGAGTCTCAGATTTGGAGCCAGAGTCTGCGCAATAGAGACCAGAGTCACAGTCAGCCTGCCTCCTCATTTTGTCATCCCACCCTTCATTTCGTTACCTCATTGCCTAGAATCTTTGTTTGGTTCACTCCAGATTGTTAAAAGCCCTGCTCTACTGTCAGCACATGCCAGTTAAAAGAACAAAATAACTGTTTAAATGGTATCTGGACTCAGTTGAGAGAAGAAAATACATTTTCAGACAGAAATGCTAACTCTGCTAGCATTCACCAGCTGGCTAACAGCTAGAAAGGGCTCCTGCAGACAGGATTGCCTGGTTCAGTAAAAACATTCAGCCCTAAATCTGTCTAAAACCTTGCCTTTAGAAGATGAAACTAACCCAATATCTAAGGTGTCACAGATGGTTGAGTAAAACAAGCTATAGATGGCTAAAGGACTGCCAGCATACTTAATCTAAAATCGGCAGTGATTTAATGATTATTTTCTTAATGTCAAAAGTAAACAAAAAAAATGCCCCAACCTTTCATTGCATTTTTAAACTCCTTTGTGGCAGGAAAACCATGAACTTGGCAACCCTGACTGTAGCGACATCTTCCGCCCAAGGCTGTGTAACCGTGCCTTCTGATGATATAGCAAATTATTTTATACACCAATTTCTGGGTGGGGGGGAATCCGACGCTGTAGTTTATACTTTATACTGTCATTGTTTTAAAGCAACACCCCAAATGCCAGAGTTGGACATTAAAAACAAAGCATTTAGAGAATATTAAAGATTAGGCATGTAATATCAACAAAGTAAAAACTGTTAAAACTTAATTTTAGTTACATAGTTTTTTACCTTAAAAAAGAAAATGGCTTAGACTGGAAAACAACCACTGCTTATAAATATTGTCTATATTTTTGTCTATATTCTACTTTAAACAGAAAACCACTTCATATAATACAAAATTACATAAAAAAAGAAAGTGCCATGCACCTGCAAGCCACATAATAGGTGTCTGCAGTTCATTTATAGACCCTTCTTGAAAAACAAAGAAGCTCTGTTCTAGACAGTGAAGATGACCGGTTTATATAATATTAAAAGACACTTTCAATTTCAACATCCAACATGCTGTACATGCATTTGTATATCCATTCACTAATCATAATACAGCACTTTTCCTGTATGTGCAAAGATGAATACGTATTTCATCTTTAGGCTGGACACAAAAGCTCATGCGGTAACTTCTATTATACAATTCTCTTATTGGAGTAACTGCAATTCACTGGATGCCCAAAACACACTGGATTTTAAAAAGATATAAGCAGAACGTTATGTGCTTAATGTTTCAATGAACAAAGACTTCTTACCAAAACTCATTTTCCGGGTCGGTGGAAGAATACAGATACTGTCTAGATTATCTTGATCATGCTATCAGTGATGCATGGCTGTTGTTTTTTCTCAGTTTATACGCACTTTGAATTTTGTATCATTAAATCTTGTACATGCACTTATGCATTACACAGTGAAATCACTGGAACACAACAAAACACATTTACTAGATTTAATGAAACTGTCTTCATTCAATAAAATGTCAAGAAATGTTCCCACAGAACAGTTTTGCTGATTATATAAGTGATAAGTGCATCCTCCACAGGAACAAACATAAATATGGACTTTTTCTGCACATTTTAGTGTCCAAATGTTTTGTTGAATTTCCATCACAGCCAAAACAAAATATTTCATGCTCAAACTTTTGCATACAACCATATATTACATACATTACACAACCCTTGAAACTCCCTGTGGTGTTAAACTATCCTGACTGCTAGCCAGGGGCATGGCACCAAATTCTGGGCCCTATGGACAAGCAGTGCCCAGGGCCCCTCGTCCCTATTATCAAATATTATTTCCTTTAATATTTAAAGGAAAATAAAATTCCAGACTCCTCAAGGGCCCTCGCCCCACTTGGGGCCCTGGTAACTCAGTCCCACTTTTCCCCCCACTACCACGCCCCTGCTGCTAGCTCAGCCTCTGGTCTATAGAACAATAAAAATAAAAACAACCACGAATGAATGGAACTCTTACCTGGGTACACTTTAACTGCTTATTTTTACTCAAAAATGAGGTATAATGTTACGTAAATAAGATCTATTGATCCTACATTCCAAAAATAAGTGTAAAATTAGTGGGAGTGAAGTTGACTAACAAGGTGAAACACAGAATTGGGTTATAACTGTATGCTACATGCTTTTAACTGTTTATTAATATTTAATAACGTATTAATATTTTATTCATGATTAATATTAATAATAAAAATAATAAATTTAATAACAATTAATAGTTAATATTAGTATATTATAAACAGTAACTAGTAATTATTAATAAAATATTATTAATCTGAAACCAAAATGTCATCCCTGCCTTGGTCATCTTATTAAAATTGTTATTCTATATTAAACCAACATAAAATGGATTTGACTAGTCATGTCTGCTACTTTAGAAAGCTATATTCTTTAAATTATAATGATTAAATCCTGCTACACAGCCTCAACGTGTTTAAAAATGCACCCAAAGCAACTGTAGTTTTCAAAAATTCTACAAAATAAGAAGGAAATTTTCCTAGAGTGTAAAATGGGAATGTCAGTCTAGGGAGTACTACAGCACTGCTGTAAGATGAGAGTAACATCATGTTGTAGCAGTAGCATGGACAAGCTTTGAGGATAGTACTTAGTCAAATGTACTTACAAAAAGTAGCATGGATTAACCAACAGAGTAGTGTACAAAACCCATTGTTCTGTAAAACCAATGGTAATGGTAAGAAGAAAGTGTTTTGGACAGTACTATGATGGTAGAACCATGCTATTTTTTTACATATTAATATCCTAAACTGTCTATAATAGCTGCATTAGCACAGTCATGTTGAATAATTTTGAATGCCCTCTCTCTATTTGTGATGAACAGGCCCAGAGTTTACTGATGCACTGGTCTGATGTTTCCAGTAAACAGTCTGGAACGTGTGATGCAATAACATTATCTTACTGTTATGATAAGGTACACAGTATTACAGACTGGAGTTATGTTGACATTTACGAGCTATGGTAGGGTAACATCTAGCCAAATCTACAGGTACCTCTACAGGAATCTACAGCAGATTATACAGGATTCTACAGATTGTTAGACAATGACTGTACTTCGGGAGAGTACACAAACATAACAGGTCAGTATTATAGACTGTTCTGCAAGGCAGAGCTGCAAGCAAAGCACTGTATCACACAACTTTCTCACTGAATTTCTACATCACTCTTTCATTGTACACTAGATTCTCTTAACTTAAAATTAAATGACTGCACCACTTCTGAAGAAGAAAGACTTGGCTGAGGTTCTTCCTCTCAAAGCATTCTTCCTTTCACTGCTGAGTGGGCATTTCCTAATTGCTGCACATCTATGCCGAGCTTCTTTCCAGCAGACCTTATTTAATCACACAAAAAACACAGGGGTACCATCAGGGGAGCTGCAGTCTCAAACAAGTCTGAGCAACATATATATGCATTCACTCACACACACACACACGTTTATCACAGCTTTTGTTTGGGCCGTGCTTAACAAACACCAATCAATCTGACACAGAGTCTGGAAACAATAGACTGAACAGCACTGCTGCTGACTCATTTTAGCTCTGCACAGGTCACTAATGGTGTTCACCACTTATAATGTGGTAATGAGAAGAAAAAGAATACTCTGGAGGATTTAACAGCAGAAAATTAGCTTGAGCATCTCGGTACCAGTAAAAGAAGGAAGTGTCAGCATGAAACATGTAAAGGGTCCAGATTAGAGGTGTTGAAATTAACCATATAATCGATGCATCGAGATGTGGGCGTGGTCAATTCAGCATTGATGCAGTTACAGACCATAATTGATTATAATTTGATGTCATTCATTGCATACGTAATAGCAAAAATGGTGGAGATAGGTCGCGAGGTGGAGATTAAAAACGCTGACTGGGAAGCACAAACTGGACAAGTCACATACGGTGTGCAAAGCATGCCAAACAAATGAAATACCAAAAGAAATAATACAGGAAAATTCATGTGCCGCATCGTGATGCATCGCAATATCGAATCGAATCGTTGACATGATAAACGTAAAGGTTCACACCTCTAGTCCAGATCATAACATTTTTAAGATATTTAATATGTCCAGGCAGTAGACATCTGGAAATATGCAGATATAGTGCTTTTCAACATTTTAAGAAATTATTCTGTTGTATACAATTTTGGAATTGGAATTGAGCAGCACGTAAACATTTGGGCATCCCAAGAGATTTGAGCTCAATCTTTTTACCAAGACCTCAGACCTTAATTAGCTAGTTAGAGCTACAGTTTGTTCACAGTTAATTTGAGGTATGGCCAGGTGGTGCATATTTCAAAGCTTTATAAATACTCCACAAATCTTGACCCAAAAATCACCAACCAATGCCTTCTCTAAGCAGCAGTGTAGCTCTCAGAAAATTAAAATAACTGATGCTCACAAAGCAGGAGAAGACAATAAGTGGACAACAGTGCATTTCAGGAAGCCATTTCTTCAGTTATTAATGCAAATAAGAAACAGAGGTGAACAGGAACAGTGGAGGTCAAGTTGAGATCTAGAAGACCAAGACCATTTTCTGACAGAATTACTTACAGGAACGCTAGACGTGCAAATCAAAACCCCCGTTGAACTGTGCAAGATCTTCAGGAAGATTTAGCAGACTCTGGAGTGGTGGTGTACCATTTTATTGTGCAAGAACACCTGCACAAATATGACCTTAGAAGGTCCTCAGAAGAATTACTTTCCTGCATCTTCACCAGAAAGTTCTGAGATTATGTCTAGTGCCACGCTGGACCACTTCACAATTAGAGGGAAGAATGGATTCATTTAAATACCAATACATTTTGGATACAAACATCACAAGTGGAAAGGTGAAGACAAAATCAGAATGGCTTCTAGAAAATAATAATGATCCTAAAAATGACAATACCTCAAACACCACAGGCTGAAGGTTTTGCTATGGCCACAGTGACCTAAACATCAGTGAAAATCTATGGAGAGAGCTCAAAAAAGCAGTGCATGCAAGATGGCCCAAGAATCTCAGAGAATTCAAAGCCTTTTGCAAGGAAAAATGTGAGAAATTCCTCCAAACAAAAATGGAAAAACGCTTAGCTGGGAAAAAAAAAAAAAAAAAAAAAAAAAAAAAAAAAACAGTTTCAAGCTGTAATACCAAGTCTTGGTGTATAAATGTTCAGTCCATGGTCTGATTCATATTCTCTCTTTATTCTTTATCTAAACCATTTTCCATTTGATCATGCTGAAAAAACTAAGGGTCAAAGTATTCCAAAAATTCTTTCTCTGCATACAGGGGAAGTGACTATACCCATGACTCACTTTGTTCTGTAAGGAATTTGATAATGGGGCTTCCAGGATCCCACATTTGGGCAGGATAGGAACCACACCATGTGGTGAGACTGTGAATTAAATTACGAATGGGTTGAGAGAAGTTCTCAGGCTAGATGCAGGGTTGGTTTCTGACATTGCCAGACTCCTGAGAGAATCAAAATAATGAGGTTTCTCAATTGAACATTCAGTATCAAAGCTGCATTTGTGGCCTGAAATAGATCATGACCTCACTAGCAAGACATTTTCTCTGCGGATTCAATCTTGCATTCTTCAATTATGGCTTGATCTCAATAATCTGACCAAGAAACTCCTGAACTGGAACTCCTGAACATGAACTGGATAGATACAGCAGCATATTAACCTTTCATGTCAAACAGCTAAAAGCATATTTAAAGTGATAAGAATGGGTATAATTAAAACTTGAAACAATATCCAATGGCACTCTTTTTTTAATTAAATGTCATTTATATACACTATCGGCTTCATAATATAGTAGTATGCAATTAAAACCAAAAATTTGATATGAAAAAATGATTTAAAAAAATGTAGCCATATCGCTTCAAAGCCTAGTTTCTAAGGTTGTACATTCAATTTTGTTCTTGGCTTTTGTGCAATCTCTAAAGATGGGCTACTTAAGGACATCCTGAAGATTCATCCTAGTACTCTAAAACAAAAAAATAATCAGAAAAAAAATCTGCTCCAGTAGTAGCATAAAGTCATCAAACAGTAATGTGAAAGACTGTCATGCCCTTTTGCTCCCCTCATCTCTTCACACTCTGCCTCAGAAACTGCATTTCCCAGAAGCCATGGAGCTTCTTTGAGATTACTTGTGACTTCCCTCTCCATCTGTCTTCCATTGAGACTCTGATTACCTAGACTACTTATGCCAAGCCCAAAGAACAGTAGTTTGCTTGGTATTGTCATTTCTACATGCAGTAACTTAGCCCTCTGTTTTACAAGGTTATGTACCTGTTTGTTTAGCATTTGTAGCTTAGTTATATGATGTAGCTCCTTAGCTTGTTAGCTTCCTTAGCTGGTTTATCTTCTTAGCTTCCTTAGCTGGTTTAGCTCCTTAGCTTGTTGGCTTCTTTAGCTGGTTAGCTTCCTCTGTGTTAGCTTTTCTTGTTTATTGAGACCCCACTGGTCCTACAAGTTTGCCTACTTTGTTTATTGAGACCTCAGTGGTCTTCTGTGTTAGCCTACATTGTGTTATGAGACCTTATTGGTCCTCTTTAATTAATTAATTCATTTTCATTCATTCATTCATTATCACACCCGCTTAATCCTAATCAGGGTCGCGGTTAGTCCCCTACCCCCTCACTGGGCGCAGGGCAGGGCAGTACACTATTCAACTAAGCCCAGGACAGGGCGCCAGTCCATCGCTGGGTGAACACAAATGCACATACATACACATACAAACACACACACACACGGACAATTTAGAGTATCCAATTCACCTGACCTCCATGTTTTTGGACTGTGGGAGGAAACCGGAGACCCCGGAGGAAACCCACGCAGACACGGGGAGAACATGGAAACTCCGCTCAGATGCGGACTCGAACCCTAGACCACAGCGCTGAGAGGTGAACGTGCTAACCACTAAGCCAGCATGCCGCCTCCTCTTTAATTGTTACTTTATATTATTTTGTTCAGCTTCTTTCTTCAGATCCATTTTGTCTTTGGTTATTTTTTTATGTCTGATTATGTTCTGGTTACTAGGTTCTGTTTCTTGTTTATTAAATACTTTTCTCTCAAACTGCATGCATCTTCCCTCATCCATTCCCACTACATTACAGACTGGAGGAGACCATGAACAAATCAGCTTTATTCCACCAAATACTGATTTAACATCTTTTTGTCGTCATTTTGACCAGTTGTCATTTTCTGCAATTAAACCCATGGAATTTGTGAGATGTTGGCAGAAGTTTAAAGAATAAAACTTTTAATTGTACTCAAAATAATATAAATAGTAAAAGCCAGTGATGCCTGTAGTGGTCTCTTTTTTCCAGACCTGTACAAAATATACTGCAAAACAATAATTTCAACTTGAGGGTTATTTCACAAACATGTTGAGCAAGATATCTTAGTTCAGGCAGGTAACTTAATTCCAAAGTCAAACTTGTCCAATGGGAAACTATCAACGGGACATTCTACTACTGGACAATCATCAACATTGGGCTTAAGCTACTTGGTTAACGTACAAATCCAATAGGAGTATTTCACAAAGCAGAATTACACAGATTGGATAGGTGATGGTCCAATTTGGACAATCCTCGATGCTGGACTTAACCGGGGACAATAGCAGTAGGATATATCTACTGAACAATCCTCAATGCTGGGCTTAAGCTAGCTGGCTAACTTAGAATTCCAATGTTTTTAGACAGGTAACTTAAACCCAAAGTCAAACCTGCCCAATGGGACATGAGCAGGAGTATGGTCCAATTGTGAGAATACTCAGAGTTGAGCTTAAGCAACTTTAGACATCCTGGTATGTGGAATACCCAGTTGTAGTGGAAAACTGCTCTAATGAGTAAACAGTAAACTTTCAGAGACTGTCTAGCTTCTGGGCTGTGTGGTATTAACACTACAGTACCAAAGAGGAGTTTAGATTTGCTATGTACCTACTTAAGTTCAGTTTTTAAGGTAACACGACAAAAGGTCAAATTCTTGATGTTTTTTTTCTCTACCTTCTACCTTCACCAGGTGACTCTGAACTCTGTTAGTCTTCTAATTCAACATTAACCTGACACTCAGCGTTCTCGTTCAGGTTAAGAGATTTAGAAGCTGGTTAACTGACGGCATTTACCTTCTACATGAGCGTCTGCCGTGTTGGTCATCTCTATGAGAGTTGCCTCTTTCGTCTTCCCGGTTATCCTCTTCATTTTCACTCAGAAACTCCACCGAACAATGGCAGGAATCGTTTTCTTCTTGGACAGTAAATCTGGTAGTGTGTACTGCTGTCATTGAAGCTTCATGCCATGTTTCACTGCCAGCTGTACACATACACACAGCCACAGCGCAGGAAATACCACCTCTGATCACAGAGCAGCATCTCAGAGCCAAGGTTGTCTTTAAAGGGGAGGACTGAGGCGCCAGCTACTTTACGTCGGCGTACATTCCTGTAAACGTGTTTTGGGGCATTTATTCACACAATACAGGACGAAAATAACCAAACCGGGCTTGAATGTGAGCTTGTACAAAAGTAATTGTATTTTCCAAAAACAAGTAGGCTTATTAGACTGATTATCAACCCCTCAATCACATAACGTGCATATGTGACTTTTTCCCATCACCCCCCTCTTTGAGGACCTTTACTACTTTAATAGTAAGGATATATATTCATGAATCATTTCTTTTCAATAGGTGAGAAGAGGGAAAAACATACAGTACATCCGAGACCAAAAAAATAAATAAATAAATAATAATAATAATAATAATAATAATAATAATAATAATAATAATAATAATAATAATGATAATAATAATAATAATAATAATAATAATAATAATAATAATAATAATAATAATGTCATTGCTATTGTTACTACTACTACGACTACTGCTATTATTATTATTATTATTTTTTTTTTTTATTATATAAATAATAAACCACATATTAATGATAGAAACAACAATATCACACACACACACACACGCATTTAATGACCAATTTATGCAGAAATCCAAGTAATCCCATAGGGTTGTGTGAAATGTCCATTCTTGGTACACCTTTATTGCGGTGGCTGAAGGTTTCTGAGATGCTGCCACCCATCGTCCTTTTGGGCATCAGTCAAACAGCATGCCCAAGATGATCGTTTTGCTCTGCTACAGTGGGCTCACTTATTTATTGGTGCAACAATTTTCCTAAATAAATAAATGAATAAGTATAATATTTTTGTCTCATTTTTTAAACCGTGTTCTCTTTATCTACTTTTAGGACTCGTGTGAATATCTGATGATGTTTTAGATCATATTTATGCAGAAATATAGAAAATTCTAAAGGGTTCACAAACTTTCAAGCACCACTGTATATCACTCATGAATC
>BRDA01007950.1:16330-37215 GCA_036984385.1 Crenuchus spilurus | reverse complement strand
TGACTTGCTGCATTAACTCATTCTAACTGTCAATAAAAGCTTTTGTTACTCATAATATGATTGCAATTATATTTCTGTATGTGATAAAAACATCTTACAAACACACACAAAAACCAGAGGGCAGCAGATCATGTGAAAATATAATATTTGTGTCATTCTCAAAACTTCTGGCCATGACTGTACACACTAACTGGCCATGTCATTAGGTACACATAGCTTCTATATAGAAATGTAAAGTAGTTCTATACTTAGATTAAGTGATGTAATTTGACTTGATGCAAAATTATCTGCCAGTGAAATCACACAGCAACAGAAAAACAGGCTCTGCACAGGTACATTTTGTTCACAATGTACAAGCAATGTAAATGTACCATAAAAGTTACAATATGGCCTTCAAAAATCATATTTACATAATTTTCCAATTTCTAATGTTTAGAGTCCAAATTGTACTTCTTTAGTTTAGAACTGGACCTACAAGGCTAACACAGAGAATAGCTACTATAACTCAATAATCACCTAAATAGCCCACTTGTACTGAAGAAGAGTGTGGAGTCATGTTTTGCATGTGTGTGTACATGTGTGCATGTGTGTGTGTATAGGACTACTCTCAGTGGAAGAAGACCAGCTGTGATGTGTGTTTGCCTGACTCGTCTATCAGTCTGACTGACCACCTGCAGTCCTTCAGTCGCACCATCACACACACAACCCAGGAGCTGTGTGACAGTGTATTCAAATCATACCGCAACATACTCCAACAGGCCTGCACAACTGGTCAGAATACACGCACGTGCACACACACATACAAATATGTACATGCGTGTGCACACTCGTATACACATACATACACACACACACACACACACACACACACGCACATAAAAATACATATATACACACAATGATTATACAAATAAGAGTATTTAATGAATTGTTAATGAACTGTTTATTGTAACATTGTTCTAGTCACTAATTCTTATAAATATAATTATATATAAATATGTAGAAAATATAGATATAATTCTTTCTAATAAGTGGACAGTGAATACACAGAAGTGATCAGAGATCTCGGAGAAGTAAATGAGCTATTTCTGCTCTGATCTTCCAGACAAAACAGCGGTCCAACCCACAGATCCAGACATCAGTTCTGTAAAGCAAAACATCACTCTACCAGAACCCAAAACCAGAGAACACTTCCTACAATGTAAGAAAACACTCTCTGTCTGTCTGTCCATGTAACATTTTGTTCGATGTAGAAAACTTATTTTTGGCTTTTAGTCATGCAAAAAATACATTTTTGTTGGTAATTTCATTTTTAAAAATGTCAACTGTCATATATTACATGTGACCATTAAAATGTTAATTATATATAATATATGCATATATAAATTATATTAATATAATATCTAATATGAATTACATGATCAGAATCCAGAAACTCCATTTGGAGTGGCAGTAAATTAATATTCAAACAGTATCAACATTAAAACAAAAAAAAATGATAGTCACTTTATGTGTAATGAATATAAAATGAGTTTACATATTTTTATAAAATTATGAACAAACATGAAGTTTTTACCATGTTCTGTGTTATGTATGACTGTATATTGCAAAGTGAAAATTTCACATGTATTAATAAATTACAGATTTTAGTTTTTATTGTAGTTTTAGAAAGTGTCCCAACTTTTCTGGAAATAAAAATGGTGTGTGATTTTTATTAACTATGTAATGTTTTTAGTTTTAGTTATTTGCAGCTGTATCACAACTATACAGTCAGACACAACACTTTTAGGGGTAAGTTTAATAGATTAGATTTGTTTGTGCAGATGCCGTCCCGCTGAGCTTTGACTCCAGCACAGCACATCAGTTCCTGCGTCTGACTGAGGATGGACGGAAAGTGACCAACACGACACCATGGCAGCATGGCTACCCAGAACATCCAGAGAGATTTGTACACTGGAAACAGGTCCTGACAGCCCAGAGCTTCTACCAGGGCCGCCATTACTTTGAGGTGGACATTAGCGGTGAAGGAGTTCACATTGGATTGACCAATCAGGGTATTGATCGCCAAAGTGCCAATATCAACGGCTGCCTGATGGGCCACAGCGCCTCCTGGTGTCTGCAGTGGAACGGAAAAGGGTTCTCTGCCTGGCACGATGGGCAGGAAACACCCGTCAATGCCCCCAAATCCACCCGACTGGGCGTTTATATGGATTTTTCTGGTGGCTCACTGGCCTTCTACTCATTGGAGGGAGAAATGACCTTACTGCACCAGTACCAGGTAGGATTTTTGTTTTGGATAAACATATTTTGGCATCTTGAATGTACTCTTTCTCATTTAGAGAAGTGTATTCAGTTTAATTATATTAATTTTTAAACATTTGATTCAAGCATTGATACTCAAAACTATTTGCCATTGGTATAAGATAAAACTCAAAGTTTAAAACTAAAAGTTAGTTAGTTAGTGTGTGCTAAAAACTGTCCACTCTATTAGACACACTTGCCTTGTTGGTCCACCTGCTAGATGTAAAGACATCATAGACAGTAAATACACTTATCTGGTCAGCGGAGCTGATCTAATGGACAGTGAGTGGAGATATAAGCTCTGTGTACCTAATGAATTGCTAGTTTTTTATTTTTGTTTTTGTACTATTGTTCATTAACAATACTAACTCTGATGCCAGGCTGAGCTGAAAGAGCCACTGTACCCCGCCTGCTGGCTGGCCAAGAAGGAGAACGTGGTTCTGCTGGTGGAGCCAGGCCAGGAAATGCCACTAAAAAGCCCCTCACCACCCAGCTCTCCACCATAAAACTCTGATATACTCCCAACCACTTCATCAGAGCCTCTCTCGTACCTCCGTTCTGCTGGTGTTTAGATAGAGACATTAGCTCTTCTGTTGTCTATCCTCTATCCCTTCATCAGGGGTCAGTTTCTGACCATCAAGCTGTTCCTGTCTGACCACCACCCAAGTGTCCACTCTCAGAGCTTACACTGCTGTGTGTAAAAGTCATAAAATCATACCAGCATGACACACACACTTGACTTTAATGTCTTCTTTAAATCTCACTATAGATACAAAACATATTTCAGTTAGTTATTATATTAATTACATTATAGCAGTTATATTTAAAGTACAATAATTATAAGTATATGGTGCAATCGGAATTAAACCTCTATTGTTCCAGCGCATCTAATAAACAGAATAAGAACAAAAGTACTGGATGAAGCTCAATGTTGGGGGGGCTAGTTCACACCTGGCATTAGACATGGTGAAAATGTACTTCTCTACAGGGACAAGACGCACTGTGTGTGTATTTGTACATCTGTGTCGGTTTAAAGTAGCTGAATTAAATCATTAGAAGCAGTGTCCACAAACTTTTGGACACCTAGAGTATGTCAGACCTTAATTTCATCGGTCATAATGTTTTGGCTTAATGGTGTGGGAAAAGCTCCTGTGATCTATTGCTGCGGTAATTAGATGAAAGTTCCCGTGAACATGTGCAGTAAATCTCACTGTTTATCTCTATATTGTGATATTTCTGTAATAGTTATTTGCTATGTCTGCAAGCAGAGTCTTAGCTTTATGCTAATGTAAATGCTATGCTGTATTTTTTGAATAAAGTTTGTTTTTGTTTATGCTAACTTGTACATTTACTGGGTTAAGACATCTATTTAAACCATTAAAATGTCAGCAAAATCACATTACATCAATTAGAATATGGTGGAAAAAGTCTATTTGTGTTCACAATTTAGGTCACATTTTATATTCTTTACACATAGAGTGACATATTTCAAATGTTGATGTTGATATGACTTATCGCTCCAATCAGTCACAGTAATATAATGGTCAGTAATCTTAGCTTAGTGGCTATGACTGGACACAATACTAGAAAATCTAAAAACAGGCTAAGCAGTCATATATTTTATATTTATTACACATAAAGTGACATATTTCAGGTCATTGTTGATCAGTCTGACTTATTGCTTTAATCAGTCACAGTAATATAATCGTCCATATTAGTGTTGACACTGTGGGCAGCTACTGGGCATCTCCATAAGGCTTGTCAGCAGATGGCAGCATGAAGTGCTCTAAAATCTGGATTTTGTTGATTTTGGACTTGATAAAACACAGTGGACCAACACCAGCACCTCAAACCATCACAGACTGCAGAAACTGGACCTTGGATTCTGTGTCTCTCTGTCTCTAGAGCTGATTTACTAATGAAAAAAGTAAGCTCTGAGTCTGTGTGATAAACAGTCCAGTTTTTGTTCTTTTTTTTTTTACACTCATAGATGGCATAGCATTGCATTCCAAACATGCAGCACTAGTCTTGCTTCCTGTCTATGGCAGAAATGATCATTTCCACTCATAGTGGTCTAAAATTTTGAAGGTACTGGTTCTTTAAATAAAAGTTATCCCCAGTTTGAAGAGCTACAGATTTTCAATTAGTCGTTTCTAAAGGTTTAAACTTGAATTTGTGGACTTTGAACCAAAAGTTCACTAGTTTGATCTCCTGAAACGGCAAGAAAATTCACTGCTGAAGTGCTCTTGTAGCAGGGCATCTAACACACAACTGCTCCCTGAGCTCCAGGTATGTGCTTACTGTCCACTACTGTATGGATGTGTGTGTATTCACTCCTGATGGGTTGAATGCATGAGATAAATTTCCCTACATGATTTAATACTCTACCTCATCATCATCATCTTTTTCTTCATCTTAAAGAAAATGTTAGATTTTCTATATGAATTTTACAACAAAGTTCTATATACTTGTGCATCTCGATATATACATAAATTGCCACGTAGGCTAAAATTCTACATCTAATTCTATATCGTCATGACCAAAGTCGCGTTTCCGTCCGTTTCTGGGGACTCTTATTTTGAAATGTGTAGACTTCCGCTGATGGTTGTTAGTGTCTGTGTACATCATGCTCAGGATGGTAAGTTCTGCTGTTTTTCTGTTTTATATGTTTTCTGCTGTATTCAAGCAGAGTTTACAGATTACATCACACACAGATGAATAGTAATCTGTATTACAATCCAGTTAAAGTGAATCTGAGTTAAGGTAGAAAAAAAATTATCTTTGTTTACATTTATCTTAGCTTAGCTTAGCAAGGTCAGCTGACTGATAATAACAGACTGATTCATGCCTGTCTACATCAAAATAAAGTCATATTTTACTCACATGTAAATAAATTCAAGTCTATGAGACTCAAAACGAATCTACAGTTTGTGTTCAGATACACTGTCTCCACTGAATTATGAATAAAAATTAATATTAATATAAGAATCTTTTGTTTTTTATTTGTTGAATGTAAATACAAGGTTATGAATATATAGATTCACTGAATTGTGTTTACAGATATTCCCAAATGAACGAGTTGGTAAAAGAATTGTCAGAGTTGTGTTTGGTTAACTGACCAGTTTATTAATACTACTACTACTACTACTAATACTACTACTACTACTACTACTACTACTACTACTACTACTACTAATAATAATAATAACAATAATGACTGCAAAAGTACATGTCTTGAACAGAACAAAATGGTTTTACAGCTATTTGATTTCTACACCTAGACTATTTCTAAGTTGCTGTTAAGGGTTGCTAGGGTATTGCTAAATGGTTGCTATGTGGTTGCCAGGCTGTGTCTGGTGGTTGTTAGGTGAATCCTAGGCTGTTGTCTGGTGGATGCCAGGCTGTTGTCTGGTAGATGTTAGGTGGATGCCAGGCTGTTGTCTGGTAGATGTTAGGTTGATGCCAGGCTGTTGTCTGGTGGTTGTTGGGCGGATGCCAGGCTGTTGTCTGGTGGTAGTTGGGCGGATGCCAGGCTGTTGTCTGGTGGTTGTTGGGCGGATGCCAGGCTGTTGTCTGGTGGTTGTTGGGCGGATGCCAGGCTGTTGTCTGGTGGTTGTTGGGCGAATGCCAGGCTGTTGTCTGGTGCTTGTTGGGCGAATGCCAGGCTGTTGTCTGGTGCTTGTTGGGCGAATGCCAGGCTGTTGTCTGGTGCTTGTTGGGCGGATGCCAGGCTGTTGTCTGGTGCTTGTTGGGCGGATGCCAGGCTGTTGTCTGGTGCTTGTTGGGCGGATGCCAGGTTGTTGCTGTAATAATAACAATATAGAACTGTAAAATAGAAATGAAAATCTACAGCTGAACAGTTTACTGTAGCACATCTATATTTTGTTGGATGAACATTTACTCTTAAAATCCAGTAGGAAGTTTGCTCACCTCACTATTGTTGATCTGCAGGACTCAAACGATGATGATATATCTTTATTTGATGCAGAAGAGGATTCAGCAAGAAATTCTCGAAAATCGAAAATCAAGTAAGTGCGGCAGTTTGTTGCATAAATAAGCTTTAATGTCTTGAGTTGTGTATTTTGGATGTTGATGAGTGTTTGTGTGGCTGTAGACATCCTGTGGCCTCCTTTTTCCACCTGTTTTTCCGTGTCAGCGCCATACTGGTCTACCTGCTGTGTGAGGTGCTCAGCGGCAGCTTCATTGCTTGCATGGTCACCATCATCCTCCTTCTGTCATGTGACTTCTGGACAGTGAAGGTTAGTGTTAGATTACACAAGGTCGCTTCATTAGGTGCCTTGTATCTCCACTCATTGTCCAGTAGCTCCAAATACAGTTGTACTTCGTAGTTCTACTTCTAAAATTCTAAAGGGTTCACCAAGTTTCAAGCACCAATGTAGGTGTGTAATAATAGAGTGGACAGTGAGTGTTTAACATCTCCAGTAGCTCACACACTAACACACCACCCCCATGTCAGTAATTACAGTCTGTATTTACATACATACATACACATTATACTTATATAGCGCCTTTCTAGACACCCAAGGACGCTTTACAATCAACACACTCCATTTACACACACCGGTGAGAAGCGGCAGCCAATCGCGCACAGCGTACTCTCAACCGGAAGCGACCGTCCACCTGGAGGACTGCATCGAGCACTAGGGAGATCACCCAGGACAGAGTGCCAACCATATCTGGGCAAACATACATACATACATACATACATAGACATTCATACACACACCAGGGTAATTTTGGAGTAGCCAATTCACCTGATCTCCATGTTTTTGGACTGTGGGAGGAAACCGGAGTCCCCGGAGGAAACCCACGCAGACACGGGGAGAACATGGAAACTCCGCTCAGATGCGGACTCGAACCCAAGACCTCAGCGCTGAGAGGCGAACGTGCTAACCACTAAGCCTCCGTGCCGCCCGTTCTATTTATAGAACTACAATGTGCAGCTGTACGCTTAGTGGGACTAAAATGAACAGTGAGTCTAGATATAAAGTATGTGTGCTTAATGAAGTGGCCAGTGAAGTGGCATTTGGTAAACTCTTATATTCAAAATGTGAATATAAAGAAATTTGTTTCAAAATCTGGTCTTCATAAATTGCTTTTTTCTGTGACAGAACATTACAGGCCGTCTGATGGTAGGCCTGCGGTGGTGGAACCAGGTGGATGAGGATGGAAACAGTCGCTGGGTGTTTGAGTCTCGAAAGGTCGGATTATTTGTGAGATGGAAACAAAAACAAGTGACTATTCAGAACTTAACTAATTATTGTGTCTGTATTGTTTAGGGTCAAGCCCAGCAGCTCCCAGCATCTCTCCCATCTGATTCTGAGGCCCGGATCTTCTGGCTTGGCCTGATCATCTGCCCTGTGCTCTGGACTATCTTCACCTTCACTGCCCTGTTCTCCTTAAGGATCAAATGGATGGTGAGCTCTCACTACCTGATCTTATCTTAGACCTGAAGTTGCCTAGAATGAAATACTGTATTTACGTTGGCATAGTTGAACATGGAAGCTACGGTACATGGAGTTGTGAACCTCAAATACAGATTCCAAAATCCCAGACTAGGATGTCATGTTCTTAACTTAGCCACACATCAATCACTACATTTCCAATTCTCAGATGAGATTATGTCCATTTAATTCACAAAATCTTTTCACTCACCTCCTCTCTCAGACAGAACTTGGAAAGTTGTCATCTTAAATGAATAATGTATTTGCCTCATTTTGTTTGTTTTGTGTATATGTTTTGTGTGCAGGCTGTGGTGATTATGGGGTTGGTCCTGCAGGGAGCTAATCTTTACGGATATGTTCGCTGTAAAGTGGGCACCAGGACTAACCTGAAGAACATGGCCACCAGCTACTTTGGAAAGCAGTTTCTCAAACAGGTGTGTTTCTAATGTGTGGTATTTGAATGATGACCAAAGGAGTATTTCGAGAAGATTTCTCAGTAAAATAAGCATCACTGTCAATAAGTGTTTAATTGTGCTAAAAAATGTAACATTTTGTGGAAGTTCATTTAAGAACAGGCTAAAGATTACACATTAAGGTTTTTCCATCAGCTCCTATTGGACTTTTATTTTTACATTGCCACATCAGAGAATGTGAATATTGTGAAAAATTTCATTTATAATTTTTTTATTTTTTATTCTCATATTTTATATTCATTACACAGAAAGTGACATTTCAAGTCTTTTTTAAATGGTGATCAGTATGACTTATAGCTCATGAAAATCCAGTATTTCAGATTTCAGATTATTTCAGATTCATTTTGATGAATTGACTAAAATAGTAGTAAATTACTATTCAAACAGCAGGACTGAACAATTTGAGGAAAATAATGAAATAATTTTTCTGACTGTGACTTTAATAGCTAAAATTAAGACACAAGCCTGTTTTTTGCTAAGAAGGCCAGAATATCCACTTTTTTCAGGCTTGAGGCTTGACCAATATTGTGCTGTCCAAGTAGTTGTGGTTGGTCTAAATTATCTTCAGCAAGTTCAATAAATTGCAGTCAAACTGTGATTTTGATCTACAAATTATTCAGTTCTAGCAAACAGTATCAACATGACAACTAAAAAGGCTTAAAATGCCACTTTATATGTAATGAATATAAAATATATTACCTTTTTGAATATTATTATAAACACAAATTGACATTATTGGACATCATGGACGTACTTTAGACTTAATGAATTGCCTTATCAGTGTTGGAATGACTTTAGAACGGAGCAGTTTGTCTTACCTGCACTAATATGTCCTTTCTCTTTTATTCCTTTTTTCTTTACAGGCTGTAAGTAAACAGGAACAGTCCTGAAGAGGAGCTATTTAAAGCATTTCTGCAGTAATACTAAAGATGATCAAATGAGTTAAAAGACTTTTCTGAAGATATCAGAAGCATGTTACTGTTATGCTTAAACACAGCAGGTGCTGCAGCTACAGTTTTCCAAAGTTATTTTGTCTTTTCTTTTTCTTAAAACAAATATTTGTTGAGTTCTCTTTAACTTATTAACTTAAAACTATATAAACATAGAGATTATAATACGATTTTTGTTCATGTTGTTCTGGTGAATCAAGAAGGATTGTTAAACAGAGTCTCTGTGGAAAAATCCATAATCCAGAGAAATCAGAATACGCCGCACAAATCAACAGGTTCAAGACACCTTGGCTTAAATTCTGTTACTGTTAATTTAATTAAGAGTAAAAGTACCAACTGTTTATCATAAAGCAGCAGATATGTGCTGATCATCTATGTATATGTATTCATCATTTTCCTAATCTGTTGTTAAAAGCACATATGTGATCACATTTGGTCCAGATGTGGTTTAAAAACCTGAAATGTTTATGAATTATTAAAGGAACACTTTTTATTTGCTGTTTTTAAGTGTTTGCATGGGAAATTGTGAAATTTATTAATTGACTTTCTATTCCATATTGCTAAGATAGTTTTAATATCTTAAAAAGCCTAATATTCATAGCCATATATTTAATATTAATATACAACCTTCACGGAGGACTTCATTTAGCTCTCCTTCCTGGTTTATTTCAGTATGTGTAAACATATTTAATACTCCAGATCATCTAAATGTAGGTGGACTGAAGATGTACTTGTGTCACATGTCTGGATACTAATGTTTTGTGTTGACTTTTGCAGATTATACATGTACATACTTGTGTATATGAAATTGTGTAAAATACTGTGTGTGGAACTACAGCTAAAACATTTATCAATCATTTAAACCTGTTAATTTTGTGGCATTTCAAATAAACATTCTTTTGGATATTATCTCTGACAGGAATAGTGCTTCTTGAGAAGTGGTCTAGCCTTGGATATACACTGTATGGACAAAAGTATTGAGACACCTGCTCATTCAGCAAGTATTAAAAATAGTTTATTCTGCTTTTGTTGGAGTAACCATCTCTACTGTCCAGTGAAGTCTTTCTACTAGATTTTGGAGCACTGCTGTGAGGATTTGATTGTATTCAGCCACAAAAGCATCAGATTGTTGGATGATCACCACCAACACCTCATCCCCAACTCCACCAACTCATCCCAAAAGTATTGGATGGAGCATAGAACACAGTTCAGTGCTGGGGGGCTTTATACCCCTCTAGCCCACACCCTGCATTAGACATGTTGCCCCTGCCAACAGGTTTATGTTTAGTCCTATTCTATTGGCAGTATTTCTTAAAGTAGCTGTGTGCATTCGTTCGGAGTGTCCACAAACGTCTGTAGAAATGCAAAAACAGCCCAAATGTTTATGCATGGAAATGTAGATTCCTGATATATTTCATGACAAAATGTATTTATTAATTAATTAATTTGTCTATACAATTATTTGTGTGTATTTATTAATTAATTAATTTATTCATTCATGTGCATTTATTTATTTATACGTATGTCATTTTTCGTCTTCAATATAATTCGGCGACATTCACTGATATTATTACTAGTAATGTTATTTTATCATTATATTATCAATATTATAATATAATAATATTATCGTTTAAATTCTAGTTTTCACCTTCGATCAAATTATTTGGGTTGACATTAAAACCGTGAACGTGGCAACTCTGATGGCGTATGTCTCCTGTGTAAGAAATACGACTTTTATTTTTTATTATATAATGTTTTACTGACGGAGATTAAATCAGAGATGTTCACCATTATTATTATTATTATTATTATTATTATTATTATTATTAGCCAAAATAACACATCTTTACATTTTCACCCACGACTGTATTTTCAGATAAAGCATAATTGTGAAAACGGTCATGTACGATATAGGACTTTTATTTTGTAATGTTTTTCTACACATACAGACAACGGTGACAGTGGCTGTGTTCACTGTTATTATTTAGGGAGGGTCAGTGTTGTTGTGTTTGTGGAGATTATTTGTGTAATTACTTAAAGTAAATTAAAGGTGTCAGTATGATCCCGACCGAGGACGCTTCTGCCAGAAAGAGAGAAATCGAGGAGAAGCTCAAACAGGTCAGTAATCCCGGAGGAAGAGACGAACACCGATCTCCAATTACAATTCCACAGTTCCACCTTAAATAGTTCAACATTCGCAGTTAGATTACGGGGTGGTCACGTATGCTCTGAATGTAACTGCGCGGTTTTTAAGGTGGAACGGGGGAATTAGAATAAGCTTCAAAGGAAATACGCAACACTGCTGGGAAGTCGGTTTTTAAAACCAATACCACTATCCTGTATATGTGACATGCAGATATATTTAAGTATTGTATTATATACAACATTTAAACATTTTAAAATGCATTACACATATACATACATTCATATCAGAATATTATGATCACCAGTGGTCTCTCAGTGGTGAGGTTAAGTCGTCCATTGTGGTGTGTTAATTGTTCTGTACCACTCGGCGGAGTCGTTGTTACCTTGTGGCATTAATGATCTGTGAAGCACTTAATGTAGTCCATTTTCAATGCACCTTCACTACAGCAGCTCTAGAACATCCCATAAAGTTAGTGTTCACATTACATCCTTTGTCCGTGATGATGGTTTTACACTCTGCTACAACTGACTGGTGGGCTCCGTTATTTATACACACAGTAAATCCTGTCACATGACATCTGTGACGTCCAGGGCCAAACCAGGGGTGGTCATAATATTCTGAGATGACAGTCTCCAAACATTAGATGAGCATGTAATCTGATTTTTTTTTTACAAAAATGAACATTTTGTTCATAATTTAAAAAAGTTATTAAAAAAATTATATCTTTTTTTTTTTTATCTCAGGAGCAAGAAACATTATCTTTCATTCGGGAGAATCTGGAGAAGAGTGATCAGCTCACTAAAGGGATGGTGAGTTATAACAGACTGTATGGACCTCTGTTGTGATTCTGTAATAAAGATGCTATATTGTGATTTTCAAAGGAAAAGTGTCACTGCTGCATTTCGTTTATGTTGTGGTGGATGAGTCCAAGTTAACCCTTATTCAGATTATATTACATTTACAGGGGTTCTGGGGTAATTTAGCCTTTTACACGAGCTCCTCTATGATTTTATTCCCATCCATATGCACCATGTCTAACACCTGTGTTCTGATAAAAGGCTGAATTATCTACTATTTTTATGTAACTCAGAGCTTGTCTGATCATTTGTGACCCCGTCAGGGAACACCGGGTCAAAGTCATTTTTTTTCAAATATTAGTTATATGCATATTTGTAAAGAGTACTGTTAGAGGAAGCCTCACATAAAGTTTCAGCTGATTATCTCTTACTTACAGAGATATAACTCATACTTATCTCATACTTACAGAGATATAACATTCTGAGACGCAGCATACTGACACTCAACTAGGGCTGCCATGATTAGTCGACTAGTCACGATTATTAATTAATTTAATAGTCGATGCGTCGTTTTTTGTTTTGTTTTACTTTCTTTTTCTCTCCAAACTGCTGCGTACTCACCTTTTACTGCTGCGTCTTCCTTTCTGTCCTTGACGCACATGCGCAGTAGTGGTAACCGGGGTAGCCCGTGGATGATGTCACAGGACGTTATATACAGACAGGCTCAAAAGAGTACCCGGCAACGGAGCTCAAAAGAGTGGGATCATTTTAAGAAAATGAAAGAGAAACGTGTGCAATGCAATTTCTGCAAGACAAAACGTGCCTTCCACGGCACCACAACTGCGATGCACGAGCACCTGAAAAGGAAGCCTGTTGTGGCTGATTGTGACAATGATGAAGAGGGTCCGTCATCTCGGTAAGCTAAATTGCTAGTTAGCTGCTAAAATTAGCGTAAATAGAAAGTTAACTCGCTGCTTACTCATATTGATAGCTGTAAAAGTTAACATTAGCGATGACGATTTGATTAATTAGCCTTAGCACACATTCATGTGTTTTCTGTAACGTTATAAGTCATGTGTTTGAATAGCAATGCTAATGTTTTCTAACGTTACATTTCAGTGCTACATTTACACTTTATGCTAAACAGTTAAATAATTGTTTGTTACAACAAGCTGCATATTTCATTAAAGATTTAATGAACTATGACTTAATTGTTCTATTTTTAGTTAGCATATAGCTGAAATCTAATGACGGTTATATAATAACAGTTGCATTCTAGTGCAATAAGCTGTATGTTTTATATTCAATTCACGCATGATCCGATTAGTCGACTAATTATAAAAATTATCGGTGATTAGTCGACTATAAAAATAATCATTTGTGGCAGCCCTACACTCAACTCAGTTTATTTGTGTCACAAGATATTAAAACATCAGAAACGCTTAAAAAGTAATCAAAATAAATCCAAATAAAGCAGAAATTAATACTAAAAGATGACGCTGGCAAAAATCGCTCTGTTTACATTAGCTGAAGACATCTGACCTGCTCACGTTTGGTGGATGGATACATGACCTCAAACACATTTCTACAGTGAAGAGAAGTAGTTCAGGAGCCGAATGACACCCAACAAGCTTGTGTACCTCTGCAGTAGAAGTAGTTCTACATTCTGATTCAAGGAGTCACAGAAATCCGTTTTTCGGGTACAATCTGCAAATTCACTGAATGGATTACTGCACAAAAACAACTTTTTTTTTTTTTTGGTGAATTTAAGTTTTGTTTTTGATCAAAACATGTACTACGATAGAAATCTGAGACTATTATCTTTAATTTATAGCAAATAAAACAGAGAGGCTAAGTTTTGTCGCTAATGTGAGTGACGGGCTGAACAACACGATATCTCAATAAGTTACCCAACGAGGCGAGGTGACATTTTAGTCCTGTCATATACAAATCTCTTTACAGTCTCATGTTGGAAAATAAAGATTTTGTGGCTGCTGCTACTAGTCATTTTTAGCCTTTTAGCCACTAAAACATAATGACAATAACACATCACGAACTAACACATATTAAAGCAGTTGAAGAGACACATAATAATCTACTTGGTCTTTAAAGAAGATCTCTAACTTCATACTTTACCTGAGAGCTTTATGTGGAGGTAAAAGTAACTAAAATCCACAATAAAGAAGAGATACTAAAAGAGATTATTACACAATAATACAGATTTATTAATGGAGTGATTATAATCACAGTTACCGGTGCAAATGATCTGTGATCATATGATAATGTAACTCAGACATTTGTGTTCATAAAAGCCAATAACCTCCCAGAAACTCAGTCCTGTAGTTATTTTAATGGTGACCGAATACAGGAGGTCAGACATTGAGGGGACGTGTAGTGTTAAAAACAGATGTCCTGATAAACTAATTTGATCCTAATCAGGTTTAAGAGTTTAACAGATATGGCCTATTTTTTATAAGTGTGTGATGTGGCACTATATTATGGTATGTGTTTTATATTTATGTCTTGTGTATTTGCCATCTTCCAGGTGTCTATCCTGTCCTCTTTTGAAAGTCGCCTCATGGCTCTGGAGAACTCCATCATTCCGGTGCATAAACAGACAGAGAACCTGCAGCGTCTGCAGGAGAACGTGGACAAAACACTGTCCTGCCTCGACCACGTCATCAGCTATTATCATGTCGCCAAAGATACCGACAAAATTATTAAGGAGGGGTAAGTGTCGCCCAAATGACTGTTTGTGGACAAAACTATGCAATCAAATTGATCTTGGCATATTACTGCAGGTATATATGGCCTGTTATCATTCAAACATTACTCAACACTGCCCTCTAAAGGTGATATTAACACACATCAATTAAGCGACTCACTGCTGCCTTCTAAAAGTTCCTATCTAATAATTGTGGTATACAGACATACAACTGATATATATATTATAGTCTTTACACATAAAGTTCACATTTCATGTGTTTTAATGTTGATCAATGTGACTTATAGCTCCAATCAGTCACAGTAATATGATGGTCAGTAGTAATGTTGGCACTGTGGGCAGCTGCTGGGCATCTCCATAAAGCTTGTCAACAAATGGAAGCATGAAGTGCTCTAAAATCTGGGCCGTGTTGACTTTAGACTTGATAAAACACAGTGGACCAACACCAACACCAGCACCTCAAACCATCACAGACTGCAGAAACTGCACACTGGACTTCAGACACCTTGGATTCTGTGTCTCTCAGACTCTACGAGCTGATTTACTAATGAAATGTTAAAACAAAACACAGAGCTGAAATATGTCACTTTATGTGTAAACAGTATAAAATTATTGACAATTTAGCTTTTCATGTTAAATTGTGAAGAAAATTAAACCTTTTCACCAGATTCTAATAGTTTGATGTATAAATGTTTGTGGTGAAAACCTCATAAAGGATAAACACTTGCCTTCATTATTTGGACTAAAGTTATTTATGTTTATTTGATCACATACAGTATATAACTCACATTCATTACAACACACACAGAATCTCACCTGCTTTTGACAGAGCTCATATTTCAGTCTTCTGTGATACTGATATTGTAAAAACATGCACTGTGATGCTGATTAACACTGTGTGTGTGTGTGTGTGTGTGTGTGTGTTTCTTTTAGACCCACCGGTCGGTTAGATGAATATCTTGCCTGCATCGCAAAGATCCAGAAAGCTGTGGAATATTTTCAGGACAACAATCCGGACAGCCCTGAACTTAACACAGTGGTACAGCTTCTCTCTCACTGCTGGTCAAATATTTGGGAACATTAATGTAGAAGGGCCAGTTCATTAAGTACATACAACTTGTATATCCACTCATTGTCTATTTGAGCTTCACTGAGCATACAGGTACACTTTGTTTAGCTTTCTTTCACTTTGTTCTTCAGTGGTCAGGACCCTCAAAGAGCAGGTGAATCATTCTCAGTGACACTAACGTGCTAGTGTGTGTCAGAGCTGCTGATGTTTTTAAACAGTTCAGTGTCAATACTGGAGTGGAAATAGTGCACCAACCAGCCAACAGTGTCAGGATTAGAGGACCAACACAAACTGTGCTGAGCTGCTGTCTCTGACTTTACATCTACAAAGTGGACCAACAAGTCAGGTGTGTCTAATAGAGTGGACAGTGAGTGTTTAATATCTCCAGCAGCTCACACACTAACACACCACCACCACGTTATTGTTACTGAGAATGATCCACCTGCACTGTGGGGACCCTGACCTTTGAAGTACAAAATATACAGAGAAACAGAAGAACCTCAGTCTGTACAAAGTGCACATGTGTGTTTAGTGGAGCTCAAATGGACATTGGATGTATGTAATGAATTGGCCAGAGAGTGTACAGACTGAAGTCTTGAATGGAGACATCGGATGGTTGTTTAGAGTTCTTGCTACTTTGATTTCAGAAAGTGCGCTTTGAGAAAGGTAAAGAGCAGCTGGAGGCGGAGTTTCGTGCCCTGTTGACACGCTACAGTAAACCAGTCCCACCCATCCTGATCTTGGATGCAATTGGTGGCGATGAGGAGCTGGAGGGTGAAGTGACACTGGAGCATCTTCCTGAAGCTGTGCTGCAGGACATCATCTGCATCTCAGCATGGCTGGTGGAGTATGGCCGTAATCAGGGTATGCACACGCAAACCACGTGCACACACAGCCACAAACACACACAAACTAGCTGTTAACCATTAGCTTTTAGCCTTGATTGTGGAAGATATAACCCAACTTTACCCTGTAAACGCCTGAGCACAGAAAATGAATTGGTGTTTGACCAATTAGGGAAAAAATTATGAAATAACACGTTAAATATTTGAGTTTAGTTTTGTATCATATTTGATACACCCGTAATGTATTGTTCACATCTTTTTAAGCTCTTATACACTGTTTTCTTTAAATTTTTACTCAAACTTAGAAATCTGTGTGTATCCTTTGGTGCCTGCAGTGCATGGATCATCCACCAGGGGGTTAGGATTAGAAGACTTACTTAGGCTTGTTCTCATTTATTTAATGTATTTGTGATGTAGAGGTCTTAGAAGCTCAACTATGTATCAAATATGATACACTTGGCCTTAACCACATAAGCTCAAAAAGTCCAAGAGAGGATAAATCTGCTGTGTCAGTGGAGTTTAATGTGTAATGCAGTGTTTTCCTATTGTTTCTTTCTTTCTACACTGTTACAGTATTGATTTATCTTAGTAATGATCAAGTTTATTTAATGATTATTTACATTGCATTTTACATTTAAGTGTATAAACAGTTTTCAGTTCACAATTGATGTGATGTTATGTGGTGTGTGTGTGTGTGTGTGTGTGTGTGTGTGCGTGCGCATGTGCAGACTTTATGAATGTGTATTTTCAGATCCGCTCCAGTCAGCTGGATCGCTCCATTAAGGGTTTGAAGGAGCATTTCCGTAAGAACAGCGCCTCCTCTGCCCTACTCTATTCCCCAGCTGTTCAAACCAAACGCAAGGACACGCCCACCAAAAAAGTCCCCAAGCGCCCAGGTGAGTCACCTGTGCCCATGTTTGCAGGCCTGCTTTGAGGTTGCGCTGGGGTTTGTGTTGGTTATCACTAGTGTTCAGGGGTGTAAAAATGTCACTAATGCATCAGCCTGCAAGTTTTTGACTTTTTTAAAGTTATAATTCATTATAAAAATAAAATTCTGTAACATTTTTGCACTTATTTTACCACCAAAGCAGAATCTCGAGGACAGTTTCAGATTCTAAAATAATTGTTTATTCCAGTCCTGGTCAAATGTGAGATGTTATTGATGCATCAGGTTATGAGGTTGGAGATTTACACCCCTGCTAGTGTTGGTTTAATGGGTTTCACTCAGGTTCTCCTGTCTGGTCCTCGGTTTCTCTTTGGAGACACGCTCGGTGTGTTCTTCTCATCTTGTAACTCTGATTAACATCCTCCTCTCCTCTCTTCTCCTTTGCTTTTCCCTTTTGTTTGGTTCACATGACGGCAGTCTACATCCCAGGTAAAGTGTCAGCTTTAGTGTGCCATCGCTTGCTTTAATAGAGCCACATTAGAACCAGACAGAACGCTAGAGTTGCACCAGCTAAAGCTCTTCTGCAGAACCGGATCTAACAGAGCTCCATGGCAGTTCCAGGTGGAGTGATTAGGTGTGTTATTCAGAACCACGATGGACAGTCTTTGGTAGTGGAACTATATGGAGCTACTGTACATCTACAGCTTCAAGTCCATACAAGGACCAGGTTTCCACCAGTAAAGTTAAATGTACCGTCATGCATAAAATAATGAAAATTGTGAAAAAAAAAATAATTTAATTAAAAAATATCAACCATCACAATTTTTTTTACTTCTACCTTATGAACTAAAGTAGAGACACACAATCCAAGGTGTCTGAAGTCCAGTGTGCAGTTTCTGCAGTCTGTGATGGTTTGAGGTGCTGGTGTTGACCCACTGTGTTTTATCAAGTCCAAAGTCAACACAGCTCAGATTTTAAAGCACTTCATGCTTCCATCTGCTGACAATCTTTATGGAGATGCCCAGCAGCTGCCCACAGTGCCAACATTACTACTGAGCATCATATTACTATGACTGATTGATTTATATGAAACGAACATAAACTATGACATGAATGTTCACACACAGCTCAGCTGTGTTGCTGCTGCTTCAGAGATGTGCAGAGCTTCTGTCTGTAGTGTTTCATATGATTGTGTGTGTGTGTGTGTGTGTGTGTGAGTGTGGTCTGCCTGCTGGTAGTAGTACAGTCTAATCATCTGCATTCATTTCATTCTCATGGTGATTTCTCCACTGCTCACGATGCATGAATGACTTATGTCACCACACAGGGGCACTGTGTATACTCTAAAGACCTGTACTGAGTCTCCCATGTCTGAGACAGGATGGTGCGGCGTCTCTAGTAATCTACTGTAGCATGTCTCAGCTCCTGGACGTCACTGTGTATTGTCCAGTTTGATCATTTCTCTGCTCGAACTTGCCTGACTCAGCTCAGCTTTATTGTTCAGTAAGAAACATGCCTTACTGTAGCACATGAAACACCTGTGGATCTCACCTGGTCAGATGTCATCACCAGCTTAGCATGCTGTGTGTTGTGCTTTAGCCACTTGAAACTGCATGTGTTTTGGCTGAAATGTGGCCCATTAACAGACCTGCCAACCTTTACGCAGTTTGCGTAGCAGCTACGATTTGTCACTTCAAAATACTTGAAAAGCCATTGATGGCTTTGAGTTCAAAGAAACAAAATAGGTTATCGCTCTCTGTCGTATATCCAATTGTATGTAATGGTAAAATTGTATATAATGGTATTTAGGGATGTATGACTGCTTAAGGATTGAATTTAATTGTATATAGAGATGTGTAACTGGTTACAGAGTGTATATAATGGTGCACAGGGACGTGTAACTGGGAAAGGATTGTATAACATTGCGTATAGAGATGTACAGTATGACTAGTTAAAGATGGTGCATATTGATGTATGGTGATGCATATGTGGTCAAAGATTGAATATAGGTAGCAAATAGGTGATCAGCAAATGTGCCTGACCTCACACCACACTGTGGTCTACCACGTCGCCGCAGTAAGTTGCTACTTAAAAGAAAAATTCCAAGGTTGGCAGGTCTGCATAAGGTTTTAAAAGTTCCGTTTCTGCCCCTTTAGCTGATCAGCCAAAATATATTAGCATCTATAGTTTTGCACTGGAGCTAATAAGCTGTTTATTAAGTTAACCGATAATAGCTTTTATGCAAATTTGTGGCTGATAAGTCTACATTATTTGAAAGTTTAAATGGATGCAATTCACTTTGTATGAATGCTTAGAGTCATACATCAAAACCATTAGAATATTGTGGAAAAAGCTGACTTTTGTTTATAATTGTATTAAAAACACATTTATTACACATAAAGTGACATATTTCAAGCTCAGATCTGATTTCTGCTGTATCTAGATAGTACTCAGATTAATTTTTGGTAGTCCAGACAATCAAAAACCACATGATTGGATTTTAAAGTGTTTTTAGTATCCAGACTCTAAAAGCTTGATTTCCAAATGAGATCTTTCCTGAAAAGAGCAACGCAGCTCTGATCGAGACTGTAAAGAATTGAAATTTGTTACATTATTTATAATTAATATAAAATAAATGACAGTTTAGTGTTTTTTTAATTAAATTTTGTGAATGAAAGTGATGTGAGTCTGTAGACGTAATGTTTTGGCCTGTAATAATGACACTGCCGATATAAGCTGCCGTAAGAACAGTCAGTCAATTAACCAGTGTGTTCTCTTCTCTGTGACATGAATGTGTGTGTGATGGTCTGTGATGGTGTTTCGTGGTTTGGTGGGATTTTTCTGAGGTGTTTGGTTGGTTTTGGGGAAAACTCACACTCTAGCCTTCCCTCTTCTGCACGTTATATTCTTTCATTCCCTCTCTCCTCCCCTCCTCTCTCTCTCTCTCTCTCTCTTTCTCTGCTGCTCTGTGGGGTGCAGGGACAATCCGTAAAGCTCAGAACCTGCTCAAACAGTACTCTCAGCATGGCCTGGATGGGAAAAAGGCCTCTAACCTCACTCCTCTAGAAGGTAATCACTTCTTTCGGTGTTTCTCTTTCACTCTCTTTCATTCTTTGCTGCCTGTGTGTTGAAGGCTGTTGTTTTTTATTTTGTGTGTTTTGGGAAAACAACAGTAGTAAGAAACAGAGACTTACAGCTCTCTCTCTCTGTCTCTGTCTCTCTCTCTCT